>JAJEKV010001061.1:0-32500 GCA_021234155.1 Isoetes taiwanensis | reverse complement strand
GATTACGTACCTTGAACTATCTCTTTAGGCTTTGACATCAACCTAGTTGACGTTCTACTTTTTCAGTGGGCTGGCAGTTGAAACATCCTTCGAGCCAGTGAGGACATTAAGCTTTCAACATCAGACTCTTTCTATAGCAACAAGCAATTGTAGCTTTGAATATTATCTAATGTCATTTTGGAGTAAGGGAGGCTGCACCATGAACAAGACCCTCAACATTATAAGTATTTGTGGCTGCATATTCTTCTTGCCAAGCAAGGTACTATCTCTTCTCCAAATTCATTCACATAATATGTTTGTTGATCTGTCCCTTTGCTCTGGCTTGATTCCCTTTAGCTATTAATTAAAAGTTGTCTTTGCTTCCTTTTATTCCAAATCTCATTTTTATACCTTTTCTGGACGTCTTTCCTAACTGCTCTTCTAACACGATTATTATTATTTTTACTTTTGTGCAGGTCGATTTCTGCTATTCGAAAGGAGTAGCATTTGCAGTCTGTCGCAACATCTTCTATTGAGCAATACATGAGTAAAGTTTAGGTTCCTCGCAGAACTGCAAACTTAGTTTTATCTGTGAACTAATGTGTAAGCGTAGTCGATGGTTTTCCTGTTTTTTGATAATCTAATGTTGTGATATAGGTAGATGTTCGTCTGGCCTTGGTATATAATAAAGGAGGTAAATCTGCCTCATAGAAATGTGCCCTCAATACTCCATTTTCCATGACTCCTAGACGAGAATCATCTCACCCTGCTCCTCACAATTGCTAATCCGTGTAAAGGGTCATTAGTCTTGGTAGGTTGAATTTGTTTGTTAATAATTTCTTGGTAGATTAAGGATTGGCAATGAAGTGTAAACAGTTGCTTAAGAAAGGGCCACTGCTTCTTAATTTCCAAAAATAGATTCAACAACACATACTGCTGGAGTACAAAAAAGCTTTATGTAAGTGACATTTATCAATATAATTTATTCGTTGTTGAATTTGCATGTTGTATCCTTTGTGCCGCAAAGTAACATTAAGAGGTAAGAGTGCATTATATGATTATCATTTGAGATGGTTAAACATTAGCCTGGTCATATGTTCAGAGTTGTTCTCAGCTGCAGCAGTCCACTGGCATTAATCTATTCTTCCCTTTTTTAATGATCAGGTCTGCTCCTAGATTAAGCATGCTCCTAGATAACAAGTTGGTTGTTGTAATAATGTAACTGTAATAATTGCTCACTACATGTAACTAAATCTTCACGGAGATCTTTTTCATTTAGATCTAAAGCTTGCAAGCTGTTAGCTGCAGATGGAGCAACAAGGAATTATCAAAAGCAAAGTTGTCATACCCTCCTTTGAGTTGTACGAGAGTTGTACAGGCCAGATGCGGATGACGGGACAACCATTCACTAGCAGTATTGGGGTCCGCCAGGGATGTCTTTTTTCCCCAACATTGTTTGGTCTGTACATTGACCAGTTGGAACACTGGCTCATGGACAATGGGGGTGGCGGGACCCAACTTTTGCATCAGGTCATCAGACAACTCATCTATGCAGACGATGTTGACCTCTTAGCTCACACTCCAGAGGATATGCAATCTCACTTAGATGCTCGATACATTACGCCGAATTACACGCACATGAACGTGGTGGTCCTAATCTCATCCCTACCATCCAAGGCCCCCTTCATTCACTTATCGAGGGCAACAAGTAGAGGTGACACCCACCTACAAGTATCCGGGAGTGGAGTTTCCTTCTACACTATCTTTGACACTTCCATAAGATTGCGGTAGCAAAGCGGCCGAAAGCACTCTATGCAATGCGAACAATAACCACGAGAGTAACTATATGATTGGGGGCATCGGGCACATCCGTTCGTGGTATTGGTAGAGCCCGCTCTTTTGTAACGAGTTGAAGTCCGGGGCCCAAAGGGTGTCCCTTTGCTACTTGGCGACTTAGAACAGTGCGAAGGCCTTCTTAGCACGGGCACCGAAAGTGAAATCCACGGTCCCATATCAAATTTTGTTGCGGGAGACAGGTTTCACCCGGTTAGCGCCCTTGATAGACATCGTCTATTTCCGGGAAGGTGGTAAATATGGATGATGATCGTCACCGCGACTTGGCTTATGCAAGGGCAATGGGACCACAACGACTCAAGAATTGTTGGAAGGATAAAAGAGTGCGGTGGCTAACTAGATGGAATGTCCGGAGCACATGTGCATCCGGTGAAACGCAGGTAGATCGTGACAGCCCTCGAGATGTTACCTTGATGCTTGTTTCTCCACGCAAAGCTTTGGGATTCGGGGGCTCGAGCAAGTCAAAACAACACATTACAAGCAAAGACATAAATCCCACATTAGAACGAGGGCCCACGCCGGGCTACCCTACGCTCACATCTACATGATGAAAAGCCGCAGTATTATCGCCTTCCATTCGTGACAGTGTCCACCATCTCCGGATTGAGACAGTCGATGGATTGGGAGCCACGTCAGATAGGGTTTTGTCGGTCGCCGGACGGGGTTGTTGAGGATGAGTGTCACACTTCCCGAGCTGCCCAAAGATATGATCAGATTCGGGACACGCTTATGCCGGTTGATTAGGCCCGATGAGCCGCTACACATGATAATCGGGCACGACGATTAAGCCACCGGATCATATGTTCAGAAGTACCGGACTTGAGGGGCCTTATATGCCCCCAACAACCATTTAATTGATGTCGGCAGCCTTATTGTCGCCCGCGGTTTTCCTCGAAACCCTTCTGGTGGGTTTTTAATCCGTGCAAGAATGTATTCGGCCATGCTTTTGTATTGGGTCCCATAGGCCGATTGGTCTCCGTGGACGATAAAAACAATTCTATTCTATTCTATTCTATTCTTTTGACTTGATATGGATTCGTTCTTGAATACGTAGAACATTGCATATCATAAACATATTTATATAAGGTTCCTTGCCTTTTATCCCTTTGTCCTTGTTGTTGTGCATGAAACTCATTTTAATTGATCAGACCAACGAACATGGATATAGTGAAAGCGACATGACATTTATTGGCTGCTTTTCTAATAGTTGGAGAAGGATTGAAAAAGGTAGTATATGAACCAAATGCAGCATGCAGAAGGCTATGATGACAAGGCACCTCAATATCACACACCGAATATCAAGGCTACCACACCGGATCCCATCAGAACTCCGAAGTTAAGCACGCTTGGGTTGGAATAGTACTGGGATGGGTGACCTTCCGGTAAGTCCCGGTGCTGCACCCAACCACCACACTTTCCCGTGGACGTAAAAAATCTTATCTTATCTTAATATTAAACAAATACTAAATGCTATGGGATGATCTTTAAAAGAACACCAGGAAAATAACGCAGTATGATAATATTTCAAATAATGTTGCATATGATCTCCTTTATTTCACAATCCTCACTTAACAATTTGCACAAATTATGGGATCACTATCCCCACTTAACAATAGCAAGATTTTGCAACAAGCTTCAATTTGACATGTTAGTCTTCATGCAAGGCATGATCATTATATTTGAGATAATCAAATTTCAACCTTTTGATGCTCATACTCATGCTATTTCGACAATTGTGCAAACCACACCACAGAATAATAACATCCAAGGATATTTGTCAGTTTACACCAATGAAGTTCGAGTATGCACATATAATGCCACCAAATTTGGTATCATTTGCCATGGACACACAACCCTTCGGATATTGGAAGATCATATAACACACATCCTTACATATACCCGACATCACATGATTTGCGTTAAAAGATCATCTTCAACATGAAGCTTGCATGCAACAGCAACAACATCAACATATTTCATGTATGTATACAATTCAATTACCATCATGGTAATTGCCCATTATATCTACCACTTCCTACGATTGCACGACACTTACATGACACTTATGGTTTTGTGATGGAGGTAAATGTTATGTCCTCAACTAATGTTTTGACGTCCCTATTGTGCACGTATGTGCGTTTTTCTCCAAAGGTTCTCATGTTGGGCATTTATTGACCTTTTGAGTTTGTGCAGATCATGAAGCCCTACACACCCTTCGTACCTCGGGAACTTGAAAATCCGAAGCCAAGGATGATAGTTCATGTACATCGGATGGTGAGTGTAAAATTTTATAGTTTTAACAATGACAATTCCTTATATGCTTCTTAATTTATTTTATCATCTTAATTAAGGAATTTATCAATGCATTTTTATAAATACTATCTATCTATCCTATCTTCTTTTGGAATGACAGACGTTCCTAGAGTTGTTTGGGATGGGTTCTTCATGATATGGATCCATTGAGGCTGACGAACATAATCTCTATTTGCACCTTAAATATTTTGTATTTGTGTGTAGACCCAGTATATTTATGTAAGATCTTGTTTTAACTTTATATTATGTGTACATTTTAAAGGTAACGTTTGTTCCCTATCTATATGTGTCTATTGCACCTAAACATATATTGCGATAAATACATTGCGCACGTTCATGACACAACCATGAGTAACACACATACATGCCTTCACATGTCCACGACCAATGCCCGGCATCGCCGGGCACACGTTTCTAGTGTTTCATATAAAGTTTTGGGTATGATTAGTATAAAAATGATATTGTTAGATTAACACATGTATTATATTCAAATCGAGTAATGAAAGTAATTAATAAAAAGGGATGATAAGAAATAGTAATCTTTCAACGTCACAATCCACACTCAATAGTAGATGTTGGAAATTAAAGCAATAAAATGTACAGTATTCTCATGAGATATATTTAATAATTTTTTTTTTGAAGAACGACAAACTTTATTGAAACCCCAAGCCAAAAGCAAAATACAAATGCAGAGGCGGGAATAAAATCTCAGAGGATAATCATGATCCGCTGAGTAGAACCACCAGCCTATGCATAAGACAGTACACTCAAATAGTACTCAAATATCAACTGTCGCTTGGCAGGAGCAAGCGAAGAACAATGGTATGCCTTAGCGATTCTAGCTTGTGCGTCCTGGAGGACAACTGCAGGAGGAATATCCAAACCCTGAAAGATACACAGTCTTCTGCGCTTCCAGATGGACCACAACAACCATCCTGATGCTAAATGAAATGCTTGGCTCTGCAACTTATTCCAAGCATCTGGATAAATAGCCAGAAGCACTTGCTGACTTGTCAATGTCACATGAAAAAGAGAAAGCAGCCAAGACCAAACAGGCTAGAGATGAACACATAAAAAGAAACAATGCCCGGATTGGATGTGCCCTAAGGGGGTATAAAAGTAGCGTATCAGACGATAATCCATACATTCATAAGGAAATGTAACGAACCAAGGAATGCATGCGGTTACTATGGTCGATGAATGAAAGAGGGTAAAAGTTAGACATTATCTATAGCCCTACAATAGTGGTCATCTCTGTCTAGTCTATAGAGAAAATAATCCAATCGACCCTAAACGTGAAGCGGCTAGTGGGTGCAACTCGATTTTTAAATGCCCTAGATAATAAATTTTTTGCGTCAAGATAAATCCAACTGGTGGAATGTAAAAATTCAATGGAGGGAGGAAAACTTTGAAGTTTTTGAATTTTTAGAAGAGGATAGTACTTAAACCATTGATTTTACTTAATACATTTAGTTTCTTTTCTTATTTTGATTTTTTATTTTTTATCGAAAGCCAGATTGTATATTAAAAAGGTGGAAATAAGCTTACAAAATTTGGAGCTCCTAAAGGTGAGCTGCTATATCATGTTCTGTTTGTAGAATACATGATTTTGCCAAAACTATCTATATAAATTATATAGAAAGATATTGTAGTGGATGGCTCGGTTATCATTAATAGAAGAAAACACTTCCAGAATGGAGGCATTGTTCCATATGGCCTAGGACTACGCTAACCAGATTCAGTACTTGTTCTTTGAATTGAGATGGGCAGATTTATTGGTGAGCCACGCCAGGACAGGCTTTGTCAACGCTGCCAAATGGGAGTCATTGAGGATGAATCTCATACCCTTCAAAGCTGCCCAGCATATGATCAAATCCGAACCCGCTATGCTGAGTTGGTCATACGGGTACTGGGATCATACCTTCAGGAGGTCATGGACATGCGAGATCAGCTATGTCCTCGGGCACACACTTGACATGTATATGTACATTTATTTCATGATGATGTATACTTATACAGTTTGACAGCATTCTTATTATTGCCACGGTTTCCCCTCGGAAACCCTTCGGGGCGGGGATTTTTCAACCTGGTCAGTAATAAATTTGCTGCGCCCCTTTTGGATCCCATAGGCCCATTGGTCTCGATTGGACGATAAAATCTTCCTCCCTCCCTCCTCCTCCCTCCCTCCCTCCCTCCCTCCCTCCCTCCCCTTCCTTCCTTCCTTCCTTCAATTTCAAGGTTGATTTTTTAGGGTTGGGATTAAGTGGTGGAAGTTGAAGGTTAAGATGAAAAGGCACAATGGAAGGTTATGATGAAGAGGTGAAATATAATGGTTGGCTAACATTTATCAGAAAAAACTTAAATGTGTTGAGGAGATACTATCTCCTCCTCTTCCTTCGCGTTTACAAAGAGAGCATAGTGGCAATGCTCATATGAGGAGGGTGGCAGCCTCCTCATTAGAGTTTATTTGGGATGTCAACTCATCCCCCTAAGAAAAATAAAATTATTTTCGTAATTATAAATTTTATATTACATATATTACAACCACCGTCAACAACCTCCCTCATTTTTTGGTAATTAATTTCATTCCCCTTTTTCCCTCAACCAACAAATATTCAAAATTTCATATTTTCGATAACCAACTAGTTTTCCTATTATGAGGTAACGTGGCTCCATTTTTTCAGAAACGCCAACATCCAAATTCTACACCGTGTCTCAGGAACTAAAATTCTGGAACTAAGATTCCGCCTGTCCGTCCTCTATATTTTCTTGTCTTCTGACCAAACCTTTGAATTGAAGACCACGTCATCAATTCTCTTTGATTTTTCAAATATAGGCTGAATAATTGGCCAATGGAATTCAGGGCGTCTCCGCGCACACAAATTTGAAGGGCTAATTTATGTGTATGTTCTTATTTTTATCTCAGATCTATAATTACTTTATAAGAAGATGACAAATGAGATCAATTGTCTTGCCTCGAAGCATATGCTGTTATTTGGAACAAGAAACGGGAGGTTTTAAGGTTCGAGTGGATGAAGCTTTTTACCGAGGTCAAGAGGAGCTAAGAATGCATTTGTGGACACATGGTGAGATTTATCCTGGGATCCAATTCACCGGTAATCTCCCGTAATTTAATTGCTTACTAGTTTAGTCAAGTTAAATGCGTGAAGGAAAAAATGGCTTGTTAGGATACTTTGTGAGAACATGAAGAAATATATTGATCAGCTTTGTTGCATAATTGGAGCTTATAGAGGTGAAATTGAGCTTAGAAATGTGAAAAGAAAAGCAATCATCAATTGATAAGGCTTTATTGGTAAAAGAGTTAGAATGCATGAAGAAAACCGTAGTCAATGCAAAGTGAAGATATGTTAAAAAATTTGTCATTAAGCAAGCGAGAAGGAGAGATGTCATGTCGAGAATGCTTTGATGCGGCGAGTCCCTCGGTGAAAATTCTAGAAGCTCGTTTGAAGAATAAGAATAAGAATAAGAATAAGAATAGTTTTTATCGTCCAATTGAGACCAATCGCCTATGGGACCCGAAAGAGCGCAAACAAACTTATTACCGTCCGGTTAAAAACCCGCACCCGGCGGGGTTTTCGAGGGAAAACCGCGGGCGCGAATAAGAATGTCATCAAACCGCATAAGTACATATCATCATAAAATAAATGTGTATGTACATGTCAAGTCGTGCCGAGGACATAGCCGATCTCGCATGTCCATGACCTCCACGAAGGTATGATCCTAGCACCCCCCGTGGATGCCGCCGTGCTCAATGTCCCATGTAGCGGTGGCGAACTGACCAACTCAAAGATAGCGGCGTCCGGATTTGATCATATCTTTGGGCAACTTTGAAGGGTATGAGATTCATCCTCAATGACTCCCATTTGGCGTAGATTGACGAGCCCGCCCCGACGTGGCTCACCAATCCATCCGCTGTCTCAATTCAAGATGATGTGCCCCTCGCGAATGGAGGCAATGAGTCTGCGTCTTTTTCATGGGCAAGTGGGTGCAGGTGGGCATTGTGGGCCTCGTTCCAATGTGGGATTTATGTGGCTGGCCGGTAGTGTCTTTGTCTTGACTGCTTCAAGGGCGGGCATCCCAAAGCTTGCTGATGAAGCAAGCGTCAAGATATTGCCTCAAGCTATGGCGATCTGCCCTTTTTGCACATGTATGCACCTGTGCTCCCCAACATTCCATCTAGCCATCCATTGAGCTCTCTTTTCCCTCCAGCCCGGTGCCTTGGCGTTGTGGCCCCATTGCCATGATATAAGCTAGTTTTGGGAGGCGAGCATCGTCCATGTTGACCACCTTATGAAAATAGACAATGTGGCGATCAAGGGCCATCCCTCGAAGAGGCAAAATCACATTTCTCGCAGTAGAATTTGATATGGGACTGTGGACTTCACCCCCCTAGTGCTTTCATTACCAAGAAGGCTTTCACTTTTGCTCCAAGTCATTCCAAGTAGCGGCCGGATACCACCGGGCCCCATACTTCAACCCCTTATAAAAGGACGGGGCTCCACTAAGACTTTGAACAGGTATGACCCGATGGGTCCAATCATACAACTCCATCTATGACTATTGTTTTTGCATTGCATATAGTGCTTTCCGAGCCCGCCGTAACTTCGTGGCCGTATGGATGTGTCCCGCATAGTAGGCGGAAACTCCACTCCCAAATATTTGTATGTGGATGCTACTTCCACATTTTGCCCGATAGCGGAAGGAGGGATCCTCGGTACGTCGTGAAGATGATATGAAAACCACCTTAGTCTTGGCCAAGTTGACGCGCATATCGGGCGCTGACAAAATGTGTCCGGGCATCGAGATGTCGTTGCATGTCCGCTGGTGTGTAAGCTAGGAGGTCCACATCATCGGCCTATATTAACCGCTTGATGATCCGGTAGAAGGTGAGCCCCAGTAGCCCCATTATCGCCAGCCGACTCTCCATTGATCAATGTAAAGCCCAAACAATGTTGGGGAGAGAGGGCATCCCCGGGCGAACCCCGACACTACTATCAAATGGTTGGCTTATTTATTTGGCCAAATCGACAAAGATCTTTCATAAAGCTCAGAGACCAGCATTACAGAAATCCACCGAACTCCCCTACCGTTTCGAGTTTGCCCATAGTTTTTCCCGAGGCACGGTCAAATGCCTTTGCAAAATCCACGGCAACAATATAGATCCCGACGGCGGTTCCGGGCTGTCTTCAACCTTAGCTCGCAATGTGAAGATGTGGTCAATGGTTGAGTGTCGTCTGAATCGCCTCGGGTGAGGGGCCCGTATCTGCTGCCTTTGCCCAACCCGGCCAAAGCAACCGCCGCCGAGAATCCCAAAGAAGCAATTTTCGCCAAACACCAAACCCACCATGATTGTTCATTGGTCAGGCGTCGCGGGTCACACCTTTATAGATGGGAAGAACTGCGCTATTGGTCCAATTGATGGGGAAGCCTTCTGTAATGCCTTGTTGAACAAGGCGGTGCGTACTTGGTATTATGGACCGGCCACCCACTTAAGCAATTACCATGCCATCCGTGTCGGGGCTTTCCCATTGGCAAGGCGTTGTAAGCCTTGTTCCCGCGTCACCCCTAATCTGTGATTTCCGGCGGGCCTTCTTAGGGGTAATGATGCCGCGTGCACCACGAGGGTCGTATAAAACGCAAATATTGCCTCCATGCTTTCGGGAGTGATGTTCCCTATGGGTCAGTCTTGGCTTTCTAAGAACCCTTCGCGAGAAGGTCACGGGTGGCGTTCGGAGATAAAACATTTCCTTTGATGTCTTTGCAATGTACCCGGCTTTCTTAGCTTTAAGGAAGACGCTGTGCTGCATTTACACATGTGGGCGTAAGCGGGGTCTTTGACTTGGCGGAGCCAGCGTTTGTGTTCCTTGCACTCGCATCAAACCATTGATTACGTGGGAAGGTTGTGTTCCCGGAGGTCCGGTCCGGGCGGCTTATCCCAAAGCATCTCTGGCCGCAGTCCTAAGCACATCGGTCCCGGTACCCGCGTACATTGCTCTAGTGTAGGATATTGCAAAATTTCTGCGGGTCATCTATAAGCATCACGGGCATAAGCCCCGCGATGTTCATAATCCAATCGCAGACTAAGGCATGTGAGGAGCTGTGGCGTAGGGGGGTTCGCCGACCCGCCAAGCCAACTTCAAGTAAAGTGGTAAGTGGTCCAGGTCGATCTCTTCATCCCTATTAGTTGTTCCCACTGAAGTGCTTGACGACATGCATATCCCCTTTCCGGGCACCGACACATAGTCCACCACACTAGATCCCCCCCTGGTTTTCCCTGTCTACAAGTGCTCTTCTTGGTGGATTCCCACCATGCCGATCCATTGCAGATTACCGTCAAAGATACCACAGAGCTTAAAGCAATTGTCTACCATAGCGTGTGACCTGATTGTCATCCGATGTCCGTGGCCAAGGGCTTCCGCAGGGCGCGGCTGCAATATATCATCGTCAGGGATCAAATAAATGCGTGCATTGAAGTCTCCAAGGTATGACACTGCCTAAATCGCTTATCTTTCTTTGAGAGATTTAAGAAAAGGCGCAATGGGAATGCATGAGCGGAAAAAAAATTTGAAACCCATACATGCATTAGCACCAAAAAGGGAACAGCAAGAAGGAGAATTTATGCAATTAATCAAGCTTTGAACACCAAAAAAAAGAAAGGAGTTGTGAGGAAAAATATGGGATTCTTCTTAACATGGCTTCACGAGATGAGATTCTTGTTTTATTAAATGAGCCATGCAACATAGCATTGAAGAGAGATGTGTTAGACATGGTAATAAAGGAAATATATTCAAATATGGATGCACGTGAAGTTCAAACCACCTATGACACTATTGGATTAAGCAGGCAAGAATATAGAAGTTTATTCAAGCCGTTTCAAGCCGCATTGAAATCTTTAGGCACTAAGAAGGTTATTATTCCGCGTCCATACACAGTTGAGAATATCAGAAGAGAAAGGACATGAAAGTTGAGGAGGTTCTTGGAGGTATGCATTCAATTCAATGTGGAGTTTCATGCATTTCAAATAGAGATAGCGCTGAATGTGATGTGATTGGTCTTAATGAGAAAAATAACATTTGGTTTGATTTAGAAACTGTTTTAAAACTCATGGTCATATTTTACAATTTGCAATCTCATGAGATGGAACAATTGGATGTATGCATTAAGCTCGATGAGATGGAGCTTACAAGTAAGGCAAAGTATGAAAGAGTCTCTTTAGTTCTTATGAACTATGCCACGGGACCAGAATATGAAGCACAACTATGTCTGCCCAGGAAAAAAAGAGATCCTGAGTTTTTTTCAGTTCAATCTGAGGAACATAACTGGTGGCTTGGTATGTTCCAAGTTCAGAAGGAGAATTTTTCAGTTTTGAAGTGGGTGTTTGACCAAACGGATATCCCAAGGATTATTAGTATGTTTGAAGCTGGTGAGGTATAGGATCATTTCCATTTGGCTTCAGATTTAAAAACAGAGAAAGCTATGTATAATGTGGCTAATACAGGCGCTCAAACTTGCAGTAATTGTATTTATTGCATGTATAAATTAAAAGAAACAAAAAGGAAGAAAGTGTTCTAGTACTATGTCTTGCAAGCAGGATGCACCTCCGGATAGACACTTGAAGGACAAAAACTTTGAGCCGATTTTGCCAATTCCACTAGAAAGAGTTCATTTTTGTACGTTACATGCAATTGTTAGAATAGTGGAGAAAATGATACATCATAGTTGTATGTTTGTATGAAACTTTAAAAGCGAGAAGGATATGAAAGAAGGGGTTGCAAGGGTAGAGAAAGTGCTATCAGAAGCTGGGCTTCATGGAGGTATTGTAAAGCTGGAAAAGGACTTGAAGAAATCAGCAAAAAGATCTGTTCCATGCAAGGTGTCATTGGGAGGTGATAAGGCCAGACACTTCTTGGAAAATGTCGATTCAAAGAGAAAGGGAACATCTGACTTTGGTAAGAGGATAGTTGAGGCTGAGAGAGATAGGACAGATAGAGCGAATGCTACAGTAAGGAAACTAAATGCATGGAATGCATTTTCCAATCTAAATGTGTTATTGCAAAAACACACGTTCACCAATGCTGATAAGGAGAAATTCAAACACCTCGTCAACAAGTTTACTGATGCTTACATCAAGGCATGGGGCGAAAGTGAGGTCAGTCACTATGTTCATATTTTGTATGCTCATGGACCTTGGTTTGCAAAGGAATATGGTAGTCTTGCTGTGTGGAATACTCAAGGCATGGAGAAGTCTCATAAACAAGCCAAACTAGCTTTTCATCGCGCCACACAGAGAGGAGGATCGTCACTTGCTTCAAAACCACTCAATCAACTTGGGACCTGGTCCTATAGAAGGCTGCAAGCAAGGCATGACAGAAATGTCAAAAGAAGAACAAGTCCATAATTAGATAAAGCACTGAGAGATGCTGTCCTCAAGCGCAAAAGGGAACTATGGGAAAAGTCCTCCGCTAAGGAAACACAAAGGCAGTGGAGAAGTAAGCGAGTGAGAATAGGAAAAAAGTATGTCCTCGCATCTTGAATAGGTAAGTATCATTCATTTTGTTTGAGTTTGTTTGATTACTTAACTTTAACTTTTCAGTTTATGGTATGCTCACCAATTGAGTTCATTGGATAGAATTAGTGAATATGTTTAGTCTGCTGCATGCCATCATAACAATGCTTATGAGTTGCTAGGTCTCCTATTAATCTCGTTAATATGTACACATGTGGATTTGGTTGTCCGGATACTTAGGGCATATGTTGTTTTACTGTGTAACAGGGTATAGCATAAATGATGTTTTCAGATACAATGGTCTGCTTCTTTTGGATTATTATGTTGAGGATGCCACTTGTTCTGGTTTACGTGGTAAACCTCGTGGTTATCTATAGCTAGGTCATGAGCAAGGTGAGTTGATTTTTAACCTTGCTAGATTTTACGTGTTTCAGGGCATTTAGATCAAGGAGCACTTATAGGTAGTTTTTGTTGTAATAATTTGTAGTTCGTCCTGTATTTTATTGTTGTCATATGGCGCCCTGATCTCAGCATGCAAAGACAAACCATGGAAGGCTAGTTATCATCAATAAGAGGCACACAATTTGGTAGGCCATCCTCTTTTTGCCTTATGTTGTCTTCTACGTTACTTTGCGTCTAGCCTCATATCTTAAGCTGCTTGAATCTATGTACATAAGACTGCAGAACACATTATTTGAAACAGGGGGCTAGCTTATCAATAAGACACCAAACGTAGACCACTGGATACAACTCTGTATTTAAATGCTTAGGAGTCTCCATGTGAATCACATGTAATCAATGCAGTAATTCTTGTGAAGATTGATAGCATGGTTTTATACCTTCATTATTTCCAATATGCAACAGTTCATAATGCTGTCTATTGTCACATCTGTCTATTGAACATGCAGGGGTTCACAAATTTGGTCTGTACAACTGCAGCAGATTGTTATTATCAGGCTTTATGCCTTCCTGCTGGTAGACTTCAATGAGTTCCCCTCTATATACAGTATGATTGGTTGATACATGCTGGCAAATATTCTGCCAGCATCTTCTTTACTTTCAGCCTGTTTTCCTTGACACATCTCGAGCACAAATAGAACTATCCATCTAATGCAACTTAATAAATACTTTATGTGCATCCTCTGAATCTCCATACTGCCATACATTTTGAGGAGTCCATATTCATTACTGATATCTGATTCAATCCCTTCCCTTGCCACAAATGTAGCTAGTATAAGTTTAGCATCTGCTACAGCAACAAGTTTTATGCAAGCAAAATGCCTAATGGCATAAGCAAATGCTAGTACTCTTATGATACATAACTTGTATAAAGTTTTGTAAAATAAATTCTTCATCTGACATCTAGTTCTCTGTCAAACCTTACTTCCAGGTGCAAGGAGAAAATCACCAGAGCGAAGAAACTATTTTGCAGCCAGAAGGCTAAGGCCAAAGAAGTACATAGGGAAGTTGCTCAGAGGGGACTTGAAATAGATCTTGCACTTGGTAATGCACTCATTATGTATGCAAAGCTTGGCTACCTTGTAGAGGCGAGACCTCTTTAATTGCCGGATACTGAACAGGAAGCACTTATATTTTTTGAACAGATGCAGATGAATGGATCGTATCTAGTGTACGTATTTGGAGCTATCATTGCCCTGCTCATTGCACCCCATGTGCATGCATATCCACAATGCTACTTCCTATCACAACATCAGATTGGAACCCTTTCCAAAACTTCAATGTGAATGCGCCTTTCTTGTACTATTGCACCTCCATTACCACATGCCTTTAAGATACTTGGATATGTGAGAATACTGCTCCCAATAATCTGCTCATGAATGCAATACCTTGCTCTTTTGCTCCAAGGGCTCCATGTGTCTAGATACATCTTCATGGATCTGTATGCCCTTGTGGATATTACCCAGGCTGCTACATCCTCTAAGGACATTCAAAAATGTAACTTTGCTTGGCTTTATGCTTGACTTATCGACATGTATGTCAAATGTCGGAGCATGGAAGATGTAAGGATGACCTTCAGTCTGTTACAACAGGAATGGAATGCCATTTGCATTTGCATAATGGTATTGCAGATTTTCTCCTTTACGTACATGTTCATTTCTTGGAAGTTTTCTCCTTTACTCATATGACGCAGAACCTGTAATAAGTGTTATGATTAAGTTTTAGTTCTCAAATTAGCTAGTGCTTTCAACTAGGAGGATGGTCCTAGATGATGAAGACTTGCTCTATTTATTTGGTCTCGCAGACCCTGTCAATCATATACCTACACAAATACGTGTGAAACCCAACCGCCCCTTCGCCCTCTAATTAGACAAAGATATCTAATGGGCTACCATATTCCACTCAGCCAACAACAGAATGAGTAAATAAGTAAACAACTTACAAAGCAGCACCTGCAGCTGTTATTGCCAGTGGTTCTGGTGAATGTATGCCATCGTAGCTCAGAACCTACACAGAAATCTAAACATTCTTAGACAGTACATTCTTAGACAGTACTGCTTAGACAGTACGGCTGAATAGTCATACCCAGCAAAGTACTGAACTTCGTTATGGAAACCTTTGGCTATTGTAGGCCTTATTGGACAATCCACAAGCCTGCAGACTAGAATCTAATTTCACACGTACAATTAATATTAACACTTAAGGAACATATAAAACTTTACAAGACAGGCCCTGCAGATCAGCCTGTTAAGCTAAACTGCTCTCCACCTACACTAATGTTTAGACCAGATAGCCTCATCAACTGGCACAAGGCCAACTTTATCTAATTATTTTTTGGACAGTACATGCAAAGTTGAAACACAAACAAACAATCTTTAATGTCTTTAATGTGTGCTATTATTTTCAGATCATGTGCTCCAACCAAGGTAATAAGAATGACAAGCAATCGTGTAA
Organism: Isoetes taiwanensis; assembly: GCA_021234155.1. Lineage (NCBI taxonomy): Eukaryota > Viridiplantae > Streptophyta > Lycopodiopsida > Isoetales > Isoetaceae > Isoetes > Isoetes taiwanensis. Next base: position 16,914 of record JAJEKV010001061.1, on the reverse strand, counting down.
GTTCCAATAGAAAAATAAAGGATAGTAAAACTTATGATTCAAGGCCCTGGCATTGGCAAGGCTTCAAATTAGGAATGATATACCTCTTTCACCAACAAAGGCGGAAGAAAACTTCCAAGAGATGTTCATGTACTCGTTTGAGATCACACTGTGGACTGATAGCCAACTTATTGGTGATTTTAACCATCATTTCCCTAACTTGCATGTATACAAGTTGGGCCATGATCGGTTTTTTTAGATTCTGCTGTATAAAACATAACATAGCCAAATAATGAATACAGTATGTTAGGACTTATTAAGATGATTCTTTGGGAATCGAACCCAAATTCCACCAGGAGAACCTTTGTTTTATTTTTTTCCTTCTTAAATATATCAATTACTATGATCAATCCTTAGGATATGAGGAGGCATACAATCCGAGCATCTGACTGTGTGCTCTCTTCTATATCCTATCTTCTTATCGTCCATCAGGAAATAAAATTCAGAAACTCCAGTCAGAGACTCTAATAACCTTCTACATTCAACTAGTGTCCATACTTCTTCAACATTCAATATCTGGATTTGATCATTCTCCATATGCACTTTCAATTCAATTGAAGGAATCCTAATGCAATGGTCCTCCACTGCTTTCCAACACAACTGACCATTTTCTCGCTGTCTTTTCTTTCTCCGAACAAAGAAATTCTAATATAAGGTCTGTTTTGGTAACCTATACCTGAAATAAATTCTTTCATATTATGTACTTGACAAACAACCAATGAAAACAAAAACTTCATGGTTACCTAAATGTGAAACTGCTCGAGTCCACCTCACAAACAGCTGTTTGTCCATCTGTCTCATGGATCCGTTTTCTCCATTCTCCATGAAAAATCTGCTCGAGGGAAGTTATGCTAACACCTTAAAAGGTGTACGTCTGTGGCACAATCTTTAATGTCTGTACGTCTTGAACAAGAACGCAAATATGCTTATTGGGACGAAGGCTTTTGCAGCAGCCCGTACCCCACCTCTTTCTGTCAAGAACTTTTGTACTTCTCTAGCTAATAAGCATCGAAAGGCCATAACAATATGCATATCAATAATGCCTTTAGAGATCTGGGATAGTGTAAGGGAATCTACCATCGTCAGCTTACCTAACTTGCCATCTGATTTTGTGTAATGGTATTTGTGGAACCAAACACCTTGATCCCTAAGAGAAGACAAGGAAACATCGGAAAATAATAAATTGCCCAATAGCATGATGATGGACCCCCAACATCTTGTGATGCTCTGTGCTGGAACTCTATTCTTGAACTCAGAGGAACGAAGACAATTCGGTTCAAGCTTTGGAAAGGTAGGACTTCCTGCAGTATCCTCCTTCATCATATCTTGAGGTCCATACGCATGTGCAACAACTAACTCATCTACACTTTTACGGCCTTGACTAATTATGAATCCAAGAACACGCGCTTTCCACTGTGCAGTCAAATGATTGAGCTTTTGTTTTTTTACTGCATGGTCACCACGTTGTGCAGGCCTCATAGTCACCCAAGAACCAACTGAAATATTTAAATCGATCCATTCTCCAATCTCATCCTTTGCATTCCTTAGTCTAATTTGACTAATTTCAAATCACTTAGAAGCCATTCTTATCACCGTTAAATATCACTACATTATTCAACTATAAAACCACTGAATATAATACAATAGGGCCAAAAGAACTTACATTATCTCGTCAAAGACTGCCAACTCGTAACTTCAAAAGAACAGTCTGCGAAATATCATGCAAATGCTCAATAATTCTATTTTAGATCAAAATAAAAATCTTACAAATCTCTACACTAAACCGAAGCCACCCAGTGAACCAAGCATGCATGCAAGCTATTCTATCCAAAGAAACTGCACTTCCTATTCCTATGTAACTGCACAACCAGGATGCTTTCTCAGCTTATCCTACACCTAACATGCATTTTTTTGCAGCCACCTAAGCATGCCACATCTTCCCTAACATGCCACATCTTTCCCATAAACTTTACCCTTAAACTTAGAGAGCTTCCATCATTGATACATCTATCCACAATCGAACTCGTTGCAGTAGAACCAACAGCCATAAAGCCTATGTTTTCATGCATGACCCATTGCTATCATTGCTACCCTATTCTCTGATTTCGTTCATGCCATGTAGGACCAGCAATACACCGTACCAACAACCCCTATATCAAGCTACCTTATCTAACAACCCAAAACCTAGAGCACTATCATGCCATCTATTTAGCAAGCAAGTCACACAAGAACATACCAACACTTCTTCACCATAAGCAAATTATACAACGAAAATAGCTTAGCCAAAATACATTCAAAGCCACCTAAATGCAAAAGAGACATCCATGTTATACTAATCTAGCCCGTGATCAACACAACGATGCATGTAGCATGCATGCAGCTGCAAGTAACTGAGCAAGCCAAGTCTCAACTATAATGCATGCAAATCTGAAACTAGGCATGCTCTGACCACTGCAACCTATAGCTCAGCTACCCAAGCTACACACAAATCCAAAATACCATGTTTACTCCATTGATCTTGTTCAGACTAGATCCTTATTCCCTACAGAATTACTTTCTATAATGCGCAGTCTAGTTAATCCAAGTTAATCCATTCTATGCCCTGTAGATTGATTATTCTGCCTCCTTAACCAATTCCATAGGAACTACAAAAGCTAAGCAATATTTTTGCAATCCTATGCTTTCAATTTCAATTTGCCCCTGTTATTGCAACACCTACAGCCCATGTACTCCTAGCAATGAAATCTAACACAACACGTCAAGATATTGTTGTAGCAGACCCTACAGCCGACTTGAAACCTAGCATCTACGAGCTTCCGATATACAACTGGTCCATATTCATGCATGAATACCTTGATCCTTCAAATTCATCCTTAACAGCCAGCTAAAATTTTCCAAACACAAAGGACTTTGCAATCCACTATCCTCATATTTAACCTGTTATTCCCTTAGAACATTTGTTGAAGAGCCTACCTGGAACACTTATCAGCACAAAAGAGATAAAATACCACTATTGAGTACATTCAAATCCAAATCCAGTATCTATGTGTTCCTCATCTACACCTATTAGGATTTGTAAGACATTAACCTAATTGTTTTCGCCTCAAGTTCCAACATTTTGACGTTGCTCCTTTGCAGAATTTCCTTGCCTTTTTCTAAAACCTTGCACTAGCCCAACGTGCAAAACTAAAATCTGTAAGAATTATGCAGAAGTGTAATATACTATAGATTAGGAATACATAAATATATCTACAAGAGCACAACAGGAAAATGGAGGTAAAATTTTCATGCTTTCTTGATAAAGGAAAGATTAATTTTGCTTTTTTCTAACAAGAAATTCATAGCTAGCATACAAATATGCACTGATGAAGCAAAATAGAAAAGTCCACCATAGAAATATGTACCGATGAAATACAATTAAAAAAAATATAAGTGCAATACAACACCTTAGCTTCCAGCAATTTCATTGAAACAAATGCAACAAATGTAAAGAATACTTAAGTGAAAAAATTCACAAATAAAAGAGAAGACTGATTAAGTGTGACCTTCAAGGTGTGAACTCCAAAGTATAAGAATTTAGAAAAGCTTCTCCATTGCAGCTACCTTCCTATAAATGAAAATCACAGAACTCAGAAATACTCAGCAGTCGTAAAATGAATCAATATTGATGTTTAGTGGTCCCAGTACCGACCTTTGATAGGATGGCAACGGATTTAGAAATTTTGGGCTGAAAGCCAGAGAATTTTGGTTGCAAGCGATTCAAAAATTTTGCCGAGAGCCAGAAGTTCTCGGTTGTCTAGGGTTTTCGATTTGCTTTTTTCTTCCCTAGGTTTTTCGATAGCTTGCCTAAATTTTTCGCACTCAATTTGCAAAGTTTCAGGCGAGAACCTCTGAGAGGGGTTGCATTAATTTTTCAATTCATTTAATGCGGTGTTTGGTGCCATTAGTTGCATGAATATTAACTTCAAAAGATGCCATGTAATACTGGTATAAAATTATAGCACCTCCTATACTATTGGCTGATTCTACATGCCCACGTGGAATTTGAAGGGTTTTTTATTGGGATATCTTGAGATCCCAAAAAAACTCTAATGCATGCTTATGTTGAAGTCCCTTGCAAGGGAAGTTTCTATGTATTATTTCTTATTGAATATTAGCTTTCCTTTTGAAATTCTGGTGCAAATCTGGATTCTGGACTTGTTGTTATTCAGTGATTGCAATTGAAAGGTTTTGAAAGGTTTTTGTGGGTGTTGGCCTGGATGGGGAACCAGGTTCAACATTATGGCACTCCTGGTGGGACTCTGTTCTTATGAGCAGAGTTTTATTCTCCAAAAAGAGCTCTGGTTGCAGTGGCTTATGGATGCAGGAGTCAACAGTTTGATACTGGAAATCAGAATATTGAGTGTTTGTAGCCTTGCCAATTTCGTTGCCATTCATTATGCATCATCATAGTTTTGCTTGCTCACTGATCCGAAGACAAAAGCAGGTTTATTGTATCCCCCCTTCGAAGGCCAAATTTATAAAAAAGTTCTGCCATATTTCTCTTCTCTGAAACAAGGATACAACCACTACTACCTGCTGAAGATCTTTATCAGAGAAGGCAACTCTGTAGCTATTACCATTCTATGCAGTTTTGTCCCTTTCTCTTTGCTAGTTCTGCAACTTCTTAGGGCTAAGCTCTTTGCATTGAAACAGTATATCAAAAGGTGGAACTTTGCCGGGCCAATGCTGCAGTAAATCCGTCACATTATTGGGCTCTGCAGCAGGATCTTTGGCAAAATAACTGCGGCCTGCTATTTTCTTGCTATCTTGCCCGATCTATCTACTTCTTTCGTCCCCCGCCCACGTCATTCTATTTTTGCCTCTCCCGATCCACCTCCTACCTTCCTGATGCATTCCGATTGCATGCCCTAACCCTAAAAGTTTATTTTCCTCTTTTTTCTATCTTACCATTGCAGAAACATTATCTTAGAGTCAATAATTTTTCCCACCCCAATTTTTGTTCAACGGGAGCCCCGCGCCTTTGTCTAACACTTGACCATTGCCCCGAATCCTTTGTTTGCTATTGCGGATATTCCCCCATGGTTTTGTTGGGGCAACCACATGGTTCTTTTGCTGGGACACCCCTAGGTTTTGCCATGTGTGACATGCACTAATGATGCTATTTTATAGAACTTTATTATTACATTATTTTTTGCCAAGGAGTGTTACTTTCGCTGGACCGTGAGCCACAATAGCCCGGTCTATGGACGCTAAGTACCTTTTCTTGGACTTGTTGAGTATGGTTATCCACACGCGGTCCAGCCAAAGTAGCCACGAAAGCAAGTGGATGTGCCCAAATTTCATTTCTATGTACTTCATAATGTATCTTAAGTGCTATATTATGTGTTGGGCCGAGGGGACCGCCCGATCTTTTTAGGGGCATAATGTGGAACCACAAGTGGTTCAACATGTTGTTGTAGGCCAATATATTTGGAGCATATTGCAATGGTTGATTTTAAGGGTTGGGATTAAGTGGTGGAAGTTGAAGGTTAAGATAAAGAGGCACAATGGAAGGTTATGATGAAGACGCTAGACGCCCCTACCGCGATAATGATGCCCCACCGCATACAAAATGAGTTCATCCTCGCACCAAAGATCGACTGGGGCCTTCCACATATCACCGGGACCGCCTAGAGTCCACACGGGAAGAGTGAAGGGGTCATTTTACCCCGCCTTCCTCGGCCTACCTAGCCGCCAAGCGCAAACATACACGCCAAGAACATAAACATCATATATCCACCTCGGCGGGTGGCATATCAACATCCGCATAGACAAAGATCAGCACAATACAAAGGAAGTTCCTACCCAAGGCTCGCATACGCGGATGGACCGGGACAAGCTTGGGCCTCCAGTTCAGTTCATTGTGAATCATGACAATGGATTGGGCTGGCATAAGAACATGGCATTGGGTTGTCCACTCCATCCGCCCCCCCCAGGCAATGCACTTTGCAGAGTAGGTTGAAAAGTGTTGGGACCTGACCAGAGCCCGCCCGGGTAGCCAAAGGCTATTCCTCGGTTACATCTCCCAGTCCCGATGGGGCGTGTAGGGATCACCCCTCCGAGATCTACATGTCACCCAAGGTGACTAGAGGCCAACCCCTTGCCTATTCCCACTTAACCCAATCGAAAGTGAACTCCACCCCACGGTGTCGCCCCCATGCCTTACCCACACTCGGGCAAGCCATTAGACCTAGTCACTCTAATCCCTAGGGCCTTACACACCGTAGGGATCGGCCAAGGGTCGAACAGAACCCCATTCGGGCCTGCCAGTCCTTCACCCACAAACTGTGGGGGTTCTTGTACACAGTCAAGTCTAGTAATGCACTAAGAGGGACTAACTAGGAGCATCATCTACTAAGCTTTAAGTCTCCTACCCCTTCCCAATACAATGAGTTCACGTAATCCATCCGGCCCATCATATCAACATAATAAATAATAAAGAACTAATCTATCTCATAGAGTTAGGTTCTTTAGTTAAGTCAATCTCTGGATCTACTTGGATGCTAGGGTGATCTAATAGGCTAAACCCTACCGATTCAAGGTCGGAGTAAGGTTTATGCTATTTGATCGACCAAATACCCGATCCCCCGGCTCGCCTCCTCTTGATCCCTGCCCATGTCCCTCCCCGCTCGCTTTGGGATGCTGGAGGAATGATCTCGACTAGTCAGCGCATGTGCGTGCATCGTGGAGTTGGAATTGACTCCTCAGCGCCGCGAATCGAGGCTCCAAGGTCCGGTGGGCCAAAAAGGGGACCGTTAGGGTTTAATGCCTTATGTAGGCTATCGGGCTAGGTTTAGGGTTGTCCATGACCCTTGGTCTACCTTTAATGGGTTAAAGGTCTAAAGGTGCCGCATTGCCAAGGTAATGCGCACTATTGCAAGTTGCCCCTAGGGTGTCCTTGCTTGGGTATCCGCTGCACATGCCGACCGGACGGGCGTGGTAATGCTGCGGATCTGCCAGATGCAGATAACGCCTTGAGACCGTGCATCGTGACCGAACGCCACATTCTCCTACCTTAAATTGATGCCGTCCGCAAAGATCATGTTCTCCACCTTGGGATCTTCTTAACCCGCAATCAACCTCATGCATAATGATATACCTATTATTACATTTACACACTTAATAGAATTACCTTAAGGTAATATTTACAGACATTATTGCACTATTATTCAATCAAATGCTTAATTATTCACATGTCATTACAACGATTACTCATAATTTATTATATATACTATTATTCTTCGAGGTACTTCTTATTCCTTGCAACACTTTTAGACAAAATTGTGTTGTAAGTCTTCGTAGTCCGACCTCCTAGCCTCGAGCGAGCTTCTATTGGCTCGTGCGGTCACACTACGTTAGTACCATATTTAATTATTTATAAAGTTTTTGCTATATGGTGACCACCCCACCATCTGGCATGGATGCATGGCTAATCTCCTGGGCGGGGAAGAGAGTGCGATTCTTCCATTATGGCCGTGGAGACGTTGCCTATATGCCACTCATGCCTACACCTTTAGTTGCCCAAATATGGAGGATAGGTCCTTCCCCAGCCATGGGGCGTGAAGGCCAGATTCCTCCTATCAAAACATATATGGGCTAGAGGTGCTTTTCCTATCAATGCATTCCTTAATGACCTCCTTTTCCGAGGTCGCCTATTTCCGGGGGGGACAAATAGACTTTCCAAGCTTTTCAAGACCACGGCCATGCCTACATTGACATTACACCATCGCCCCTAGAGATACCTGTAGTAATCTCATCATCGGGTTACAACGCATGCAACCCACTATAGGTTGCATGCGAGATTATACCTAACTAGGTGACGTCTAATCTACAAAAACCGGATGCCCGGCGATTTTTCTGAGATGATTTGGCCGCCCCATTGCTCCATAAACCAGGGTACTTTGTTTTTCCGCATCTCTTTTAAGTACCCATGTTTATGCTTTCCACCCAAGTGTCTTCCACTTGACCAAGTATTGAGGAACTCCATCTCCTTTGTTTTCTTGAATGCTTTATCAAGAATTAGCTATGGAACTATCTCCACCGTTCTCCTGGCTACTTCCAACATCGCTGGGGTGTCCAGATTTCATCGTGGGTGCTTCTTCAAAGAAACTCACGGAAGACTTTTGTGGATCTTTAAGTGTGCTGGGTAAGTCTAACCTTGGGATTGGTTACCCACTCTCTTGACTATTTTGAATGGTCCAGCCACCTTGGAGCAAGTTTCTTGCAATTCCGGAGCGCGAGCTTTGCCTCGCTTCACCTGGGATCTTTGAGCCACATTGTCGCCAACTTCAAACCGCCTCGACTGTTTCGATGCTTTTTTGGCCATGATGCTCTTTTGACGCACTCCTTTGCGCTAGGAGAGATATCCCCGTACTTCTTCGGCTATTGCATGTCGCGTAATAAAGCATTTGTTGGGAGACTTCCACTTTGACACCTGGATTGTGCCAAGCGTCCGAGTTAGGCATCGGGTAGCCAGAAGGATCATGAATGGCTTACATTTGGGATGATTCCTGCTTGGTGCTATTGTATGCGCCAACTCCACTAAGGAAATAAATTCCTCCCACATACCTTTTGCTCTGCATAGTTTTGAGCATGTCTTCCAAAATCCTATTGACACGCTTGCCCATCGGTGCCCTGTGGATGGTAGGCCGCTCATGGATAGCTTCGCTCCAATCGTTGTGAAGAGATCCCGCCGTATATACCGATGAACTTCTCGATCTCTGATTTCCGAGATAATTTCTCTTGGCATGCCATGAAGTCCGAAAAATCTCTTTGGTGAAGAGTTTTGCCGTGTCCATATAGTCAGTGTCCGTGGTCCCCGCGGCACAAAATGGGCCATCTTCGACAACTTGTCGACCACAACCACCATCAAGGCATCCTTACCTCTTACCGTTTTGGCAATCCTGTATATAAAATCCATGCCGACGACCTCCCAATTAGCGTTTGGTACAGCTAATGGTTCCCAAAGCACCCGGATTCGTTGTTCTCGCCTTCGCTTGTGGGCATATAGCCGACACTCCTTGATGTGGCGAAGCTATCCGCTTTTCATTCCTCGCCAATAGTAGCCGCCACTCGACTTTGAAGTATGTCTTCATGAAACCCGCTGCGGGCCGCCTATTGGGCTGTTATTCTTGTGTCGGAGGATCAACTTTCTTACTCCGTGATGATTCCTAAGACGCATAACTTGTTCTTATGGTATAGGAGGTTACCTTCCTTTTAAAGTTTTGAAGGTTTCCTCCTTGTCCTGCTTCTTGCTTCCTTTGGACAAGCTTGCCCATATTCTTTGAAGTCCCTCATCCGCTTGCAAGGTTTCTTCTATCTTTTTCCGAAATCGCCAAGAGCTCCGGGGATTGCGATTTTAAGAGTTTGTCGGTTGTCGGATGCCTTGAAAACGATCTCACGACATTAAGCTTCCCGGTTTGTAGACTATCTCAAAGTCGTACTCTTCAAAGAAATTCCATCCACCTTCTGCGCACCAGTTGAGATGTGGGTTATGTGTGAATACGTGTTGAGGCTCGTGATCGGTGTCCAACTGAATTTCCTCCCTAAAGAGGTAATGCCTCCAGTTCTCAATGCCCCGACAACTGCTAGCAGTTCTTGATCATGCTCGAGGGTAACGTTTGTCGTTCATTTTCCCTTGAGTCAGCACGCTATTACCAGCTCTTCTTGCATCCAAGATTACTTTACTGTATATCTTGCGCAGATCCGCCACTAACTTATCCTTCTTCATGGTTCGGGGGTTAAGACCGGGGGTTGTCCAAGGCTTCCTTCAACAACTCAAATCCCCGCTTAAGGCCTTCTTAGAGCCAATGGTCTGCCCATTTTTGACTTTCTCCCTTTGTTAAGTCCGTCTGGCTAGGGTTATCTTTCTAGCGGTTCTTTACGAACTTCCCGTTGCCGCTAGGCCAAGGAAACTTCGACCTCATGGACGTTCTTTTGTGCCTACCATTGGATTACCGCCCGATCTTTGGCGGGGGTTCCGCCGAGATTCCTTTCGCTGAAATCACATGACCCGGGTATTCCACCTTCTCTCAAGCGGCGACACTTCGACAACTTTGGCATACAACCGATGCTTTCTTAACTTCCGAGCACCTTCCCCGCGTCTCCTGCATGCTCTTGAATGGATTTCTACTGTACACCGAATGTCGCCGAAGAATACTATGACAAAGGTGTCCCAAGTATTCTTCGAAGATGTCGCTCATGAGTCTCATGAACGTGGAAGCCGGGCGTTGGATAGCCCAAATGGCATTAATGTGAATTCATAATGCCCATACCTGGTCCCAAGGCCGCTTTGTGGATGTCCTCTTCTTTTTATTCTGATCTGGTGATACCCCGATCTTAGGTCTTCCATCTTTGGAGAAGACCTTTGCCTTTGGAGCTGATCCATCAAGTCATCCGATGCGGGGAGTGCGTGACTTGTTCTTGATGGTGTGCTTGTTCAATTGTTCCATAATCTATGCACATCCTCAAACTTCCATCCTTCTTCTTGACAAAGAGGGATGGGTGCCCCAAATGGTGAGACACTAGGCCCGATGAAGCCTAGATCGAGCAATTCTTGTAGTTGTTTCTTCACCCTGAGTTCATGTGTGGTCATTCTATATGGGGCTTTGCTTGTCAGCTTGGTCCCCTGCTCGAGTGCTATCTCTTCACACTCTACTCCTCGGAGAGGAAGTTTCTCGATCTCATCCGGAAAGAGATCGGAACTCCAGAATCAAGTTGGCGACATGGTAACTTGCCGAATGCCGGTTGCCTTCCTTGCTTTCTTCCGACTCTTTGTTCCTCCATCTCGAAGTTTGAAGATGTATGCTACCTTCTCGCTCCTTATAGATTTGAGCAGCCTTCTTAATCCGGACATACATTGCATGATGGGGGTAACTTCTTTACCGGCGATCTCAATGGCTTTTCCGCGGGCGCAAGAAGGTCACCTTCCTCGCTTCCCAATAATCGATGATGGCCCTCGCCGCCCAAGGTACTCCATTCCAACAATCAAGTCAGATTTGCAATGCCCCCATTACCGGCCCTATCCGATATACTAACTCGCAAGTCAATGCCGGTTGATTCTCTTCCCAACAGATGTCTTATTGTTCAAACGCCAAGATTACTGCCTGGTTTGGACTTTTTTAGGGGTTTCTGCCAAGAGATTTCAACCATCCTTGGGGATGGGTTATGGCTACTTAGGAGTCTATCAAGACTATGAAGAAGGATTTTTGCCTTCCCTCTTGTGGTGATTATTTTATACTGGTCTCCTCGGGCTGTATCTATGGCGCGAAGATGTGGCACTCACCCAGTGAACCTCGGCGTGCCTCCTCTGCCCTTGCTCTCGTTTGCCAGTGTCCCATCCATGCTTCTGTGGCCGGGCTCTCTCGCAACAAATGGGCGGTGCTGTTCGATTGTGGCCGGTGGCTTTATCGGGGCGGTGCTTCTCCATGCATTCTCTGTCTTTTGCTCGCCCGGGCAGCGCAATAGGAAGGACCGTCTTGCTTCGAGGTAATTGGATCCTTCTGTTTTCACGCTTGAAGGGACACTGCTTTCTTTCTGTTGTTGTTTCCCAGTTTGCTGTTGTATGGGGACTTTCTTCCGGAGAAGCGGGGTACTTGCTTAAATTTGTAGCTTCTACATTGCTTTCCTTTTATCGATGAGTATAGGTACGTCTCACGTGCTTGTGCTGCGGCCGATCCTTACCAAACTAATTGCCTTGGATTTCAGGTCAGGACCAGCATTGGGTCTATTACTTATACTAGTTTCACGAGGAGTTCTTCATTGGCCCTTCTATTATGCTTAGCTTTCCACGGTGTTTCACCAAGCAGCTTGGCTTTTATATAGCCTTAGTCTCATAAACTCACCGGTGTGCCGCGTTTTGTACATCCTGGCGCAATGCGTAAAGCTATGCGCATCATGTTGGAAATATGGGCCTTGGCATAGTCTTTTCCACCATATGCAGCCTTTCGTTATCGCCGCCACCCTCGCTTTTGTCTTTTGTCCTTTCGATGTCGTGAGGCATTGCCAGACTTCCACTTCATTTCGTCTGCCCATGCCTCTCGCTTTGCCGGATCGTTTTCGAGAACCGTTCGAGCTCGGCTTCCACCACATTACCCGCTGTCGGAAGTCCACTTCTTCCAGAATCGGGTCTGTCCTTCGGCTTCTTCCGGTTTCACGGTCCTGGCTACCGCTGGCTCTCTTTCTGCACTGTGAGTCCTGTTGAGCTTGGATTCTGGAGGTCTCGTGTGTTAGGGACTCTTCTTATTCCTCCTTCTTGTCTTTTCCCTCACTTTTCGGTGTCGCTTAGGTCCGGATGATGCTTGACCGCTAGTAGGCCTTTATCCGTCCAGTCTGTTCGTGATCGCTGCATAACTCTTTTTCTCTCGTGTCATGGGGTTATATCCCCGAAGAGGTTCCTTTGAAGGGGTTGCTCGTCAGAGTCTCTTCGCCCATGTTGGGCCTCCTCGCTTTGTTCAAATCGCTCGTGTTCTATCTGCACACACACGCTTGGTTATGGTCAGATGGTTAGTTTTATTTGTTCTTGGTGGCTTTATATGTGATGTTGGTATAATTGTGGGGAACGAAATTACATCAACAAACATTCCAAGTGCAAAAGGACAAAGAAGTTATATTCATATTTTATAATATGCTAATACAATTTAAAATCTTCCGGATCAAGATTACTAACTAATCTTGATGTCACGCAGGATGGATTGTCCTTCTAGGAACTTCTTCACTTTGGCCGTTCCCAATCTAATGACCCAAGTTCCTAAGGACGCGACCGACGATCCACCCCCGCAAAGGCTCTCGCCGCTTCTTTCTACTCCCCCCGAGGTGTAGGTCGCTATCGCTAGCCTTCCTGTCACCGTAGGGTATGGCGGTCAAAACATCGAAAGTGCTACTGCTCTCTTCACTAGGGATGGTATACTGTTGAGGGGCAAATCGCATGCCGCCGGGCCTCGAGCGCAATTAGCATCGATAGCATTCTTCCTCGCCTGGGGTGAACTTATGTGAATTACCGCTATTCTTCCATCCACGCCAGGGCTATCGCGAACGCACTGCCGCTGCTATGATGGGTCCCACGCCGCCGCAGATCCGCTCGTCTTTCCCGCAAAAATCATCAACCTCCACCGCGGTGGAAGCCCCCTCAGTCTCCTCGACCGCTGTCAAGCCCTCCCTCCAGGTCGGTTCTCTTTCTCTCCTGGGAGGTGTTGTCAAGAGCTTGCCGCTAGGGATGTTCGAGGTCGCATAACGGATCCCCATCTGTTCCCTCGTAGGGGCAAGGAACTCTTCCTCCGCCGGAGTTGATTGTCACTCGGGTCCGCCTCCACCCGCCTCGATGTCAGCCGTAGGCTTGATGTGCTGGCGAGGTCAACCTCCTGCAAGTGTCCGGGCTTCATTTGGAGAGGGGAAGTCGATGCCTCTGACGATGAAGTCGTCTGTGTCCGTTTTCGAGTTGGTGCGCAAAGAACTCTTCAGTTCAGATTCCCTTTCCCAAGACCGAGGTTTTGATGTCACTAGGAAGCGAACCCCGCCGACTGATAATGGGGGCTAGGCTTGTAATGCCCAGCCTGGCGGGTGGCGCTGACTCCAAGAGCTTCTGCCTCCCAAGGTTCTGCACCCCTTCCGCTTTGGCCGCCTCCGGCGGGTCGAGCCCCACATAGTCTTCCCCTCCTCCTTCCTTCGCTCGCCTAAGTCCTCCTTGTTTTCCTTCCTCGCCTCCCTGCTCATACCGCTGTAAGGAGCCGCTGTTCTCGGCCGCTATGGCTAATGGGTCTACGCCCATGGGGAATGGAGGTTTCCCCCACCTGTTCTCCTACACCTGGGTGAGAAAGATTGCCAAGGCAAGGTTGAAAGAGAAGTACTTGGTCCCATTGGACAGCTAGGGACCATTGGCTCGTGTGTGCGCTATGCCTTTTTATTTGTTCCATTTGGCTGCATGTTTGGAACATCGCCAATGCCACTTCGCGTGGATTGTCTAGGAACAAAGTAGCCTATGCAAGGGGAGTTGCACTAGCCCGGTTCTACCCCAGCTTGAAACTCGCATGTAAGACTCTACCAGAAGTCGGGTTGGCAAGGTCGCTTTGACATCTACCTCCTTCCCCAAGATATGGAAGATTTGGTCGACGCCGGCCTCGGCAAAGATGAGCTGGCGGCCGTAATTTCATCCATGAAAAATCGAGGTTGCCATTGATTAACCGCTAAGAGGGTATCAAACGGTTGCAAGAGCCGTGGAGCCGAAACGGGCTAGAAGGGTAGGTGCACATTTGTAGGGTGCTATCTCGAGAAATGAGGGGTCTATTTATAGAAAAGGGGAAAACCCTAATTTTTGGATGACTTGGGAAATTCCTGGTTGGGTAATTCTAGTCTATCCGAGGTCAAATGGAAATTTGAAGACTAGATGAGATGTTTGAACGACTAAATTACCTAAAAGATGCTATACAATAGGTTGAAGATGATTTGGACAAGTCCTGGCATGAAGAAATGAGAGGTTCACAGCTTGCGCCGCCTCAAAACCAACATTTAGTTCTTCGACCAAAGGCGCGAAAGCGGAGACATCAGGCCTCATTCCGATCAAAAAGGTGTCCAGGCTTTGATAAATTAAGGTCAGAAGGGTGATGGACTCATCAAATCAGAGAGAATTGACCCCTTTATTTGGTCGATTTGGAGTCGCTTTTTGGTCAAGTTTGGGCGAGGTCTCTCACAGCTTGCGCCTTCAAAATCCGTGGTTTGGTTTTATGACTGTAGCTGAAAGCCGAGACATCACGCTTTTGGCCTCGCAAATGTCCTATTTTATCGCAATAAAAGCTAAAACTTACTAACTTGCCCCAATAATCCAGCTCATGCGCTTAAGGTACACAAAAATTGTCAGATATTACAAAATTTTCATTTACGCTACAAAAGGTTCTAAGGGCGTTTTCCCTTTATGCGCCCCTCGAAGATACATACATGTTGTCGTGATTAGGTTAGTTGCTCTGGCGTGAATAGTGCAAGTCGCTCAATCTTCAAAATGTTAGACTATCTTTTGCCTCACTTCAGACAAGCATTGCCATAAGTTGCCTCATCCGTGACTCGCGTCCGGCCCCCGTAGCCCGCATCACTTCCCGACTAACCAACCGGCCGGCGGGGCTCGGGATTAGAAGACCAGAAGGCGCCTCGAAGTGCCTAATCTCCCTTAGCCTCCCTCCCACCTCCTTCCCCGCCAATCTTCTTCGTGGTGGCTTGGGAACCTTTGGGCTTTGCAGGCGCTTACAAGGTTCGTTTCCTTTCTGGTCGCCTCCTTCGGATGATCCTAACCCCGCTTTTCTTTCATAGTACTTAGGGCTCCATTTCTTCATATATAAGCCTCAGGTTCTCTCATCTTTCTTTTCGTATATCTTTACTCTGGCTTGCGATGCGCTTGACGGCAGGGTTCGTGGTTTTTATCCTGTCGGTAATTCGGCTTCAGACTTCTGATCCCGGCTGTCCGTTTCAAGCGTCGGTCGCCGTACTACATCCGCTGCCGCCTCGGCAGCTCTAATCTTCGTATTGTCCCGTCGAGTCATCCGAGGAGGTCGGTCATCGGTCGTTCGGCATCAATTATCTTACATGTATATTTCCTTTTGTTGCTCCACCATGGTTCTTTCTTTCTCCTCTACCGCTTTTCTCGTTTCTTCCTTTTCCTCTTCTTCGTTTCCTCTTTCTCCGGTTTTACTTCCGAATAAACTCGATTCGCTTTTTCATTATCTGTCTTTACGCAGACCGCCCTCGCTCCTCCGGCTTTTTCTCGAACCCGTGCTCGACGAGCCCTTTCATTGACGGCTTCGGGCGCGTCAGGATCCTCTCGTTCTCCCGAAGCGAGCCCTTTTTTCCGGATATTTTTTCGCCCTTTCCTCAATCACTTCCGCCCTCGGCCTCAATCAAAATTCTTCTTTGATCTTGCTTCTGGCGTTCTCTCGCCGGGAAGAAGATTGACTGCGGTTGAGGGAGACGCCTCGGAGTATGCTGACCGCTGACACTGCATCAACGGGCGCTTATTGCTTCACCGGCGGGCTTTCCTCAGCTTCCGCTTGGTCCAGGGCTACGTTTGATCTGATCGCACCTGGATGTCACCGCTTCAAAGATCGCTTTAGTATGGGGAGAGCAGTTTTCTAGGGCTAGAGCGCGAAAAATGAGGGGGTCTACATTTATTTATAGCTTGAGAAATTTTAGGTCAAAGTTGAAGTTGTTAATTTATCATGCCAAGGCACCCGGCTTAATTAAAATCTACAATTTATTTTGACTTTTTCTACTTTGGTTGGTTCACGTAAAATATACCGCCAAAAAACTAAAATTTAGTTCTCACTGACCAAATGCCAGCCGTGGAGGATCTCGCATTTTCTAGGTTATTTAGGTGATTGAAACATGCTATTCTAATTAATTCCTACCTTAGAACTAGCCTTATCACATTACTTTTCTCAAATTCATCATATTTTTGGTGATCTTGGCTTCGATGTCTCACAAATTTTGCCGCTTCAAAAACCGAAATTTAGTTCATGACTGAAGCGCTGAAATGGAGACCAAATTCACTTGGAAAAATTTTTTGGCTTATTCTTTTAATCTTATTAAATTCCAATTCACTTAATTGTTACTAGCTTAGTAACTACAAAATGAGAAAAAAATTCCCCCTTTTCGAGGCTTGAGGACCCTATCAAGTTAGTACTATCGAGTATGGCTGCTTTGCTCTCTTATTCCAAGAACATTGCTCGATACCACCGCGGATCGCCTCATCGCGATAATGCATGCCCTAATCGCGATACAAATCAGGAGTTCATCCCCTCGCGACCACCCACACCGATATTGTGGCCTCTCCACATATCACTGCGGACCGCCTAG
>JAJEKV010001060.1:0-34083 GCA_021234155.1 Isoetes taiwanensis | reverse complement strand
TAAAGTTTGACATTTCTAGCCTAATTTGAGGTCATAAATGGATTCTAGGCTGTCTAACGGTCCTATTGCAACAAATTTCAAGCGATTTGGGAGCTCTGTAGCCTGCTATATGGGGTTTTGAAAAATTGGGACGTCTCAGAGTGCGAGGGGCCAGGTTGGGACCTAAGTGACCTCTGGCACTCTCTTGAAATCTTCAGCCCATCTACTTTGTGGTGCCAAGAATCTCATTTGGGAGGGGCAAAATTCCTAACCGGTTTTCTTTCCTAAAATACAGAGGCTTTGTTTATTACTAATGTTTGGAGCAAACCAGGCTAATCAAGGCCCCAGTTGGTTGGATGACTCTAAGAGTTGTGGAGGGGGTTAGGTTGGGACCCAACCATGCTCAAGACTCTGGAGTCATGGTCAAATATCGTGATTTGCTCGACATCTGCTAATGAATAATACATTTTAAACGAATTATATATCTTTATTATTCGGAATTTTCATACATCACATATAAACACGAAGAGGTTACAAAAGCGGCCTTGTGTTCTATTTATCCATCCTCTTTGATGTGCTTCGCCCACTCATGTCTCTGGTGTCTTTATTTGGGAGTGCAGCCAGTAAATATCTCAAGTGTTGCACGGGCCTCATCTCTTGCTTGCTTAATTCTTGGTTTGTTGATGAAATCCTCCATATCTCGAATCAACTAGGTCTTCTTCAACTATTTATTTTCTCTCGAGACCCCTCTAAGCATAGCGAGGGAGGGTATTAGATCCGAACCTAACTATGCCTGGCGCACCCTTAGAGGTGTTGTCCTTTCCGCTCCCAAACTGTCCCTTTACAAATTTAACATCGTTCCCACTAATTTAATCATTATAAACAAGATTCTATTATTACCTTTACCATTTTTGAGTAAGTTATGATCAATTTTGAGGTCACTTTTAGGGATGACTCTAAGAGTCTTGAGGAGGATGGTGGGGACCTAGCAGCCTCTTGGAATCGTGTTTAAAGTGACTTGTATGTTTTTTGGGTGTTTAACATATAATTCCTAGCTATTTCGACTTTTGATTGGGATTTCATCTTTTTATTTTACCATTTGAGGTTCGGAGGCCAAGTTCTAGGGTTCCTTAGTGGTGATTACTCTAAGTCATGGCGGGGCCATTAGGTCTCAACCTAATGTTCTCGGCGCACTCTTGGAGTCATTGGCCAAGAGTACCAAATTTAGTAGGATCTCTTAAGTGCCTAGTGTTCTCTCAATTATCCTAATCTTAGATACTAGCTCTCACCCCCGTGAAAAATTTCCTCGCCAATTGTAGGTGGCTCTGAGGATCCTATCAAGTTGGGGTGGGAGGTTTGAGGATCCTATCGTTAGTACCACCGAGCATGGTCGCTTTCGCCTTGGTCTCCAAGAACATTGCTCGATACCATCGCGTGGACGCCCCTACTGCGAGAGATAATGCAGGTGCACTCACACCGTGATACAAAATCGTGAGTTCTTCCCATACCCGTACCATGCCGATACAAAAATTTCACATAACACCGCAACCGACGGGTTCCGGGTGGGAAGAGGAAAGGGTCATTGTACCGTCCTCGGCCTACCTACGCGGGAAGCGTAAAACATACATGTCGTAAGAGTATAAGAGCAACACATATACCCACCCTTCCGGGTGGTACATCAAGACTGCAAAAGACAAATGATCAGCCTGAATGCATAGAGGGAAATCTACCCAAGGCTCGCCAGACTCCAAGGGAGGACCGACGGCTTGGGTCTCAGAATTCATTGCGCATTTAATCATGGCAATGGTTTTACTGCATAAGAACATGGCTTAGGGTTGTCCACTCCATCCGCCCCTCACATTGCACTAATTGCTCTATGCAGTAGGTCGGTGTTGGGACTGATCAGACTACGGATGCATAGCCAAAGGGCTATTCCGGTTTCATCTCCCCGGTTCGATGGGGCGTGGGGATCACTCCCTCAGATCTACATCTTTGACCCAAGGTGACTAGGGGGCCAACGCCTCGTGACTGGACTCTTGAACTCAATGGAAGGGTCATATCCACCACTACCTTAGTGTCGGAGCCCATGCCTTGCCCACACGCAAAGGGCAAGCCATTAGGACCCCAGCAAATGATCCCCTAAGCTGAGACTAACACAACATAGGGATGGATTCAAGAAGTCCAGAACCGCGAATCTCCTTATAAAGGTCTGGCCCTTCACCCACAACACGTGTGGCTCTTGTGCCGGGCCGCGACTAGGTGTTAGCTAGAGGCTACTCTAGAGCATCAACTACAAAGCTTTAGGTCTCTACCCCCCTTTTCCAATACAAGGAGTTCATAGAGATACATCATACCCTTACTTCAGAGAACTAAAGAACTAGATCTAATCTACATCATAGAGTTAGGGTTCTTTGGTTAGAATGCGCTATCTATGAGATCTAAGAGGGGCTGCTATGGGCAATTTAAGAGGCTAAACCTCTTGATTATTTGGCTGAAATGGGGTTTAGACTGCTAAATGCCACAAATACCTTTGGAGTTCTCCTCGACCTGAGCTCGTCCATCCTGGCAGCTTGGCTTGAATCAAGGGAAACTAACGTTGCAATCCTCTGCGAGTTCGGGAGGGGGTTTTGGTTGTTGTTGGCGACCAAAAGCAGTTCTAAAACTAAGAAACGAAAATGGGCAAGTTAGGGTTCTCCTACTTGTAGACAAAGGGTTGGCTAGGGTTTCCAATTATCCCTTTAGGCATGTGGGATAATTGGAAAAGGGCCTGCCTTTTAAAGGGCTAAGGCAGCCATATTGCCCACATGGAAATGTGTGCAAATGTCCTACGAAATAATATTACACATTAATAAATATTACATTGGAAAATGTGCACATTAATTAACAGTTATGGCCCACTTGGCATCAAGTGGCCCACATGAAATGTGCTTACGGTAATGTGTACATTGGAAAAATTGCACATTAATATGCACCCTAGCAATGGATTGCCCCCTAGAGGGCTACCCACAACTACCACGTTGGCGTGGTGAGGGTCGAGGGGTGCGGCGTGGCGAATTAGAGTACAATATCGTCACGGGGTATCGCGTCTTTGGAAGCGTCGGAATAAGCTTTTACGGTGCAAGTGTAGCTTGAACTCCTCGATGACTGCAATAAGAGGTTCGTGACATTCTTGCATCATTTTTTGTCTATATGTCGTGTAACACATAAGCAATTTGATATAAAGGGAACCATTGTGCAACTTGTATTCCCCAAGAGGATCTCGACCTTCTTTTTCTAACAGATTGAATGGCACTGCAAAAGAAGGATCATTTCTATAATCCAATTTCATTGGATCTCAGTCAGTGATTCTGGCAATAGACATTGCATGTGTAAACACCCAGTTTAAGGCATTAGCAACCTTATTCTCCTTCATTGGTTTATATTCTAGTTGCATACCCTCAAAGTCTTTGATGGTATCAATGAGTTTCAATTGGTGTGCATTTATGATATCTTGAGTTTGAATATGCCTTAACTTTGCTGATCAAATCGGGCTATGAATTTAGTCTCCATCAAATAATATCTCCATGTCTTTAATGCATGTACTAAAGCAATCAACTCTTTCTCATAAGTACTGTAGCCCTGCTCAGAAGGCTTTAGCATACGACTAATGTAAGCCAATGGGTGTCCATCTTGCATAAGACTGCCAATAGCTTTATAAACTGCGTCCAAACACACTATAAATGGTTTATTCCAATCAGAAAGAGCTAATACAGGCTCAGTTGCCATCTTGTGCTTAAGATCCTGAAATGTTTTTTTTTGCATCATCATTCCACCGAAACGGTATATCCTTTTTCAGAAATCTGTTCAATGGAAGAGTTATTTTCACAAAATCCTTTACAAAGCGGCAATAATAACTGCATAATTACACAAAGGAGCGCAATTCTTTGACATTGTTAGCTCGAGACCAATTAAGAATAGCCTTCACCTTATCTGGATCTATTCTAATTCCATCTTTGGATACAATGTGTCCAAGATATCCAACTTCTTGCATAAAGAAATGACTTTTGGATTCATTAATAAATAGCTGATTTTGTCTGAGAAGATCAAAAACTTGCTGAAGGTGTTTCTTATGCTCCTCCATGGATCTGCTGTAGACAAGAATGCCATCAAAGAATACAACAACATATTTTTCCAGTACAGGTGCCAAAACTCTCCCCATCAATCGGCAGAAAGTTGTTGGTGCATTACTGAGTCCAAATGGCATCACTCAATTCATAATGTCGAAAAAGGTTACAAAGGCGTTTTCTCAATACTCCTTGATTCGACCAAGCAGGGTTCTCCTTTTGGAGCCACATTATTGATCAAAAAAAAAGAACAAGGGATATATAGAATGTGCATAGATTACGAGGGCTCTTAACAAAGCGACAATCAAAGATAAATTTCGAGTTCTTAGAAGCGATGATGATAGCGACTTCATCGGTTCATCCAAACAAATCATCCTGCTAGGAACCGGAAATTTATCTTTAATTATCATTTGTTAAGAGTCATGCAATATACGATATCCTTCTTTTGACTGTAATTTGAAAAATAATCTTAATTAATCAATTGTCGCTCCAACATCTCCCTTATTTTGCTTTTCTAGCTCTAGCTTCTCAAAATGACTCACTTTCGTAGGGGTGCTCTATTTGGAGGCTTTGCATCTGGTTCACAAATGAATATCATGGTCCTCTGGGCCGAGGTGGAGGAAGGTCCAAGGTTGCCTGGGTCGCCAAACAAATCACCAAATTGTTTAAGAAAACCATACAATTCGGGAGGAGTTTGAAATGGAGGATCGAGTCTCTCAAATAAATGAAATATGACTTCGTCATTTTTTGTATTAGGTCTTTGCTTGTAATATGATAGCAAAGGTTCACATTCATTTACATATTCAGCTTTCAAAATTGTTGTGCTGCCATCAACAAACATTTTAATGGTCCTATGATGATAGTTGGGTTGTACATCATCTTGAGTTCGCCATCCTATTCCCGCATTACATCCACTGCTCCTGATCAGCTACTAGGAGTGCCCCCCGCCGAGTAAGTCTCCATTTGCAATGGCGCAATCCTTTCTGTCCCTTTAAAGCCCTTGTGTACGAGAAAAATTGAGTTTACAATTCATAAACTGGCAACTTTAACTCATTTATCACATCCATGGAGATAAAATCATGAGTTGCTCCATCATCTAGCGGGATAACAACCCTCGACTGCGATTTTTCCTCCGAGCTTAAACAATCATGAGGATGGGATTGTCGACGCACAAAGTGTCTTCATGTATGCAATTTTGCAGCGGCCTTTTTTTTTGTTCCTCAAGCCAATTGTTTCAATGGCCTCTTTCTTCACCGCTTGGGATGTTTCAAGCCTATCCTCCAAATTATGAGCTTGGGCATTAGGGGCATTCTTTAGGAAGAGGTTCCTTGAATTTTACGCACTTTTTATCGGCTTTTTGGAACAAATTGTGTTCTTTAGGCAATTAGTCCGATAATGCGGACCACCACATATATAGCAAAACCAGTTCTTGATCCTTTGGGAGTCTCTTTGTTGTTGGGACTTATACCCATTACTCTTCTTTAAACTGTCAAACCGTGTTCCCCTTCGAGATCTCCTTTCATCTCGTCCTCTCCTACCCTTGTTATCTTTTCTATTATTATACTTTTCTCTTTTCATTCTCTTTTGTTCTCTCGATGGTGTTCCTTTCCATATCACCAATCTTCTAGCTTTGGGATTACGTTTCCTCGGCTGACTCTCGCTTTTGGATTGCATCGCCATATCTCTTGGTTCTAAAAGATCCAACTACTGCAAAAGATTTCCTCTAACTCCATTAATATATTTTTAAAAGTTCAAACTTCAGATTTTGAACTTGGGACCCTAAGTCACTAAACTTCAGGTTATAATCAGCTACATATTCTCCTTCTTCTTGTTTGATTTGGTCCCATTCTTTTTGGAGGATTCTATAATAGTTGGCAGACAAATAATTTGCTTCAAAAGCATGCTTGAACTCAGACCATAAATTAATATGAGGTTCCATCTGTCTCCTTCCACACTTACACGGCGTCCCCTACTCATATACGGTGCACTCCACCGTGTATACAAAATGTGAGTTCATCCCCATACCAGCTCCATGCTGTTGATACAAGGCCTTCCGTGTCAGCGCAACCTTGATGAGTTCCATTGGGAAGAATGAAGGGTCATTTTACTTTATCTCCTTGGGGCCTACCTAGGCTAGCTTTGGCGTAAAAATACATGTCAGTATACAACATCACATCACATGACCATCACGAAGGATGGCTCACCACATATCTGCATAGACAAAGATCAGCGCATCACATGGGAGATCCTACCCAAGGCTCAGACTCAAGGAAAGGGACTGGCTTGGGTCTCCGAAGTCATTCGAGGCATAATTCATGGCAAATGGATTTACGGCATAGGAACATGGCTTGGGGTAGTCCACTCCATCCGTCCCTCCTATGCACACTTTGCAGCAGTAGGTTGAAAGTGTTGGGACTTGGACAGCCCATCGGGATGCATAGCCAAAGGGGCTACTCCTGGTTTCATCTCCCGTTCGATGGGGCAGGTAGGGATTGCTCCCCATCGAGGTTGGCATCTTGACTCAAGGTGACTAGAGGGCCAACTTTGCCCGTGCTCATTGAACTCCATGGAAGGTGCCCACCACCCCAAGAGTGTCGAACCCATGCAAAGCCCGCATGCGTGGCGAGCATTGGGTCTAGTCCACAAGAGTCCCCAATAGGCTTTTTACTACCCGGAGGGACATGATCATGAGTCGGGACATGAACCTCCTTGTAAGCCGGGCCTGGCCCCTTCACTCACAACGGTGTGGTTCTTGTACACATGCTGAATTTAATAGTGCATTAAAGAGAATTGGCTAGGAGCATCATACTACTAGGCTTTTAAGGCCTCTACCCCCTTCCCAATACAATGAGTCCACAAAGATCATCATCACATACATATCATAGAAGAACTAAAGAATGAGATTTAATCTAAATCACGGTGTTAGGTTCTTTAGTTATGGCTTGCATCTAGAGATCTAGATGGGCGCTATGGGCAATTCAATAGGCTAAACCTACTTATTCCATGTCCGGGGCGGGATTAGACTATTGAATTGACAAAATACCCAATCCTTGGCTTGTTCCCTCCCGCTCAACGCATCCGGTGCTTTCTGGATCTACTTTTCGAAGATGAAGCTAGAAGGGAAGGCTGGCGAGCTAGGCCGCTATTGAGATCTTTTGGGAGGCGAGATGGGCTCTTGGATCAAAGCAAAAAATGAGTTCTAGAAGGCGTGGGCGAAAATAGAAAGTTAGGGTTTCCTATACTTATATAGACTAAGGGTTAGGGCTAGGGTTTCCCATTATCCCTTTGAGCATGTGGGATAAATGGTGTGGCCCACTTGCCTTTATTAACTAAGTGGCATAAAGTGTCCACATGGATAAATGTGTACACATGGGTAAATGTGCACATAATTAAATGTGTACACACTTGCAAGTTGCCCCCTAGGGGTGCTACCTTGCTTGCTGCCGTTGAGTGTTCTGGCGTCAATGGGGATGGCGTGTGGTACGCGTGGACGGCGATCATGATATATGTCTTGGGGGTAGATAATCGCGGCTGGAACGCCACATTCTCCCCACCTTGAAATAATGATGTCCGCAGCATCGTGGGTCTCCCCACCTTGGGATCTTCTTATCCTGCAATCAACTTGATACATACAATTTATTACTATTATACTTATACAATTATTAGAATTATTTCAAGGTAATACTTTTAAAACATTATTACGACATTACTTTACTCAATAACTTATCAATTCGTAACTTCATTAAAACAAGGTACTTATTAACCTTACTAACACAACGTTTAAGTTCATCAAAATTTAACAATTTCATATACAATTATCCTTCGAAGTACTCTTCATTCCTGGCAACACATTCCAACAAAATTTGTGTTGCAAGTCTTCGTAGCTCGACCTCCTTGCCCTCCGGAGCGCTCTATTGGCCTGCAGGTCGACACTACGTTAGTACCATTTTTAATTTTTAATAGAATTATGGTTATAAGGTAACCACCCATCTAATTAACTAAATGGATGCATGACTAATCTCCCGGCATAGGGGAGGATGTTTCTTCCATCGTGGCCGTGGAGACAGCGCCCTATAATGCCTAGGATGACACTCATGCCTACACCTTCAGTTGCCTTGGGCGTGAAGGTGGCGTCCTTCCCGTAGGCATTGACTAGAGGTGCTTTCCTATCAATGCATTCCTGAATGGCCTCTTATCTCTCGAGGTCATCTACTTCCGTGGGACGGAAGTAGACTTTTTAATCTACATTCCAACTCATTCAAGCAAAACCGCGGTCATGCCTACAATGACATTACACCACGTCCTAGAGATCACCGTAGTGGTCGCATCATCGGTAACAACGCATGCAACCCATACCTAGCATAGGCTGCATTCGTAGATTAATCTTAACTACACAAGAAATTAATCTAAGCATAAATCGACATGTCTGAGCCAATTTCTTCGGAGATGACCTTGCCGTCCCATTGCTCCATAAACTGTGGGTGCTGCTTTATTAGGTCCTTCTTAAGTAGCCATGTCGCGTCTTCCACCGGCAAGTGTTTCCACTTGACCAAATATTGGAGAAACTCTGATCTCCTTGTTTTCTTGAAGGCTTTGTCGAGAATCAATTCTGGAACTATCTCCAGCTGCTCTTCTGTCATTTCCAACAACGTTGGAGTGTCTAAGACTTCTTCTGGATTTGGAGTATGCTTCTTCAACAAACTCACGTGTAAGACTTTATGAATCCTTAGGTGTGCTTGTAGCTCTAACTTGTAGGATTGGTTGCCTACTCTCTTTGCTATTCTGAAAGGTCCAGCCCACCTTGGAGCAAGCTTCTTACAATTTCCGATGCGGAGCTTCGCCTGCTTCACCTTGATCTTGAGCCAGACGTTGTCGCCAACCTGGAACTCTCTGACCATCCGGTGCTTGTCGGCGATGCTCTTTTGTCGACTCCTTGCTGCAAGAAGATATCCTCGAACCTCTTCTACCAGTTGCTGCATGTCGGCCAACATTTGCTGCGAAACCTCTACCTTTGACACGGGATTGTGCCAAGTGTCTGGGGTTAGACATTGGTAGCCGTAGTTGATCATGAACGGCGACATTTGGGATGATTCCTGCTTGGTGCTATTATAAGCGAACTCAACCAAGTGAATATACTCTTCCCACATACTCTGCTTGTTCCAGACATAGTTTCGTAGCATATCTTCCAAAATTCAGTTGGTCCGTTCTGTTTGCCCATCTGTTTGAGGATGATAGGCCGTGCTCATGGATAGCTTCGTCTGAATCATCGCAAAAAGATCCTGCCAGAAGGCACTCATGAACTTCGGGTCTCTGTCGGAGATGATCTCTCTCGGCATGCCACGGAGCCTGAAGATTTCCTTGGTGAAGAGAGCCGTCGTATCCACGGCTGTGTCGATAGTCCTACAAGGCACAAAGTGTGCCATCTTCGACAACTTGTCGACCACAACCATCAAGGCATCTTTCCCTCTTACAGTCCTCGGGAGCCCTGTTATGAAGTCCATACTAATGACTTCCCACTTAGCGTTTGGCACTGCTAATGGTTCCAATGCCCCTGGAATTTGAAGCTGCTCTGCCTTCATCTGCTGACACAGCTGACATTCTTTGATGTAGCGAGCTATCTGCTTCTTCATCCCTGGCCAATAATAGCTACTCCCCTTGTCTATAAATAGGTCCCCATTTCTCACTTAGCATCCTACAAATTTGCTCCTGACTTTTAGGTGATCTTCCAGCTCCCTTAGGCGCTTCAGCATCTGTTTGATAGTCTAGTTCACTTAAGATCCATGGCAACTTCAGACTTTAGGCGATGGTACAGCGCCAGTGCCCATGTAGCTGAGGCTGATATCAATGCCATTTTCCAAGTTTTCCAGAAGGAGATAGATGTCCAAGCCACTCTGCAGGCAACCCCAGCCTACATGCAAGTCATGACAGAGTTCCAAGCTAGGGTAGGACCGTCCTTAGTACAGCTCCCCCCTTGTACGTGATATTTTGTTCCCAGACAATCCCTCCAAGCAGCCTTAGGTGATGTCCCCAACATTTCCAAATATCTGACCAACAAAGCTGCTAGGTTGCCAGACTACATGGTCTTGACCGCTAACAGGACCAAGTATTTCTCTTACACCGCTGCCCTAGCCATCTTTCTCTCCGACCGTGCCCAGAACCCCATCGGGGAAACCTCTATTCCTGCCATGGACATAGACCCCTTAGCCTCCTCAGCAGAAGGTCAGCTCCTATTGCAGTATCAAGCAAAGCAAGAAGGAAGAGCCGAAGAGGAAGCGATCGACTCAGATGATGAAGACTATGTCGAGCTCGACCCAGAACAAGAGCGACAACTAGCAGAACAGGAACTACCGGTTTTTGAACAGGGCCGACAGACCCTCAGGATCGCTCCCCCGCTTGGGCTAGGTATCACAAGCCTAGCCCCCATCATCATCAACGGCCAGGAGTACCTGCTCCTCAACACATCCGAGAACCTCCCGAATGCGAGAGGCAGAGTATCAACTTGACGATTTCTTTGTATCTTCTGCGCCCGAAGAATCGGACCTAGACGACTTCATCGGCGGAGGCTTCGACTTCCCAATCCGGTCGAGGCGACACACCTACCGCCTGAAGTCGACTTGGGATATTCGGTCTGGCGGCATCCGGCAAATGATGGAAGCTCGGGATCTGTCATCTGAAGAAGAATTCTACGCCATCCAAGAACAGATGGGGATCCGTGGCAAGACCACGAACATTTTGATGCCGAGTTCGTCGACATCAGCTCCTGTAGACGGCTTTCGTGTGTGTAGGAACAATATAGCCAGCAGATAATTCATTATCAATACATAGGGAATTGAACCCTGGTATCCAGATAGATAGCGATAAGGATTTAAAGATTCACAGGAGACATTTCATAACAATTAATATGATAATGAACCAGAGTTATATTCCATAGTTTCAGATCTAAATACACCAAATATCCATAGTACTTATCTCATAAACAAGCCATAATCTTTCAGTAATAGAAATGTATCACAACAAGCTTGATAATAAACAAGAATCATATTCATAGTTCAGATTTGCATAACAGAATAATGGATAGACTTATCTCATAATAGCCACAAAATTATCAGATCTGCTGGTGACTCTCCATGGTTACGGGGTCGAACTACCCTAAATGCTGCTATGATCCGGCTCACCAACTCGCTCACGATCTTCTCTCTGAATCTCGGATCGGCTGATCTCTCAATCCGATCTCCATATGGTCGCCCACGATGCCCCTGATCCGCTTGCCTCTTCCCCGATCGTTGGGACTCATAACATGTAACCCCTTTTCTGCTTTATGCCTCTTCAATTCGAAATAGGGCTTTTGTCCTTAGCCCTTAGATCCAAGAAATCTCCACCATAGGTTTTCTTTTAATAACAATACATACTTCCACCATTAAAATAATATCTTTTCAAAGTTCACAATTTCAGATAGCAATCAAATATGCCAATATGACCGATTTTACACAACTTGCAAAGGTAAGAGCACATGGCAATGCTCTCGGAATCACTATTTCGCCCAAAATGCATAAATATGGATAAATTATATCTTCTACATTATTCCCCTTACAAAAAACTCGACGTCCCGATGAGTTCTTCAAGCTTGTTCTTCATGATCAAAATATTTTCTTCCAAACCATTGCCTCCATCGGCGATTCTATGGCTTCACCGAATATAAAATACTTCCAAGGGAAGCAAATCCCATCTAGGTCAGGACCCTCTCTCTCTACTGCAACCTCAGTATGACGCTCCATCCCCCCACTCTTCCTTCTACCTTTTAGATTATTTGTTTATTAGACTCTTTTACTACGGACTTCTTTGGGATGGGGAAAATGGCCAGCAATATGGGAAATGGAAAACAATGGTAAAGAAATATGTTTCATGGTTGGTAGGCCAACTAAAATAGATGAACATGAAATGATAGAAAAAGGATGCTCTATGAAAAAAACAACATTAATAGAGCGATGGTCGCTAAGATGGTGAAGGCCGATTGCGACACTTTATGAGTTGAAGGATATGAATGAGTGTAGATGAATGAATTGAATAATCCGCGGAGAAAAGCGGATGACCTGTCATGGTAACAATATCAAAAAATTAGTACAATAGTTGCTGCCTGGTGGTAAAGCTTATATGGCAGACTTTGATGTATTGAATGGGATGGATGAGTGTACAATGAAATGGATTGATTTTGATGGAGAAAAAGCAAATGCACCTGTCAATGGAAACAAAAATAATTAACAAACAAGATGCTGCCTTGATGCGGAGCTGATTGGCAGTCTTAATGGATTGATGTGAAGCGAGAGAATAGAAAATGAGATGAATTTGATATAGCAATGGAAGACAAACTGATGGATTATCAGAAAAAATGATTTGTTATTTCTTCTTGATTTTTTTTTTCAACAATAGTACTACCCCCCTTTTATTTATTCATCGTCCTGATGAATACTACACCTTATTTGAAGAGAGGATCGCTATTTTTTGACATGTGATACACTTTAAGTCTCGCACCGTTCACTCGTGTGGGAAGCTCATTTCCTGCAAAATCTTTTAGTAATACAGATCCATTATCATATATTTCTTTGACAATATAAGGACCTTTCCAACGCATCCTGAGTTTACCCGGTTTCTTCCAATGCTTACTATCATAAAGTAGAACTAAGTTACCTTTATCGAAGTGCTTATTGTTTCGATGCCGATCATACCATGCTTTGCGACGTTGTTGAATTGCTTGCCGTGACATATAAGCAATATCTAGCATTATAACAGGGGGTTTTTTTTGTGATTTTATACGCTTTTTGGCATGGTTTTCATATGATTTCATGGGCGTATTGCATGAGGCATACTAATCAGTATATCTAGAGTGCACTCCACATTTTATTGTCTAAATTCCATATCACCAATGGTTTACCCATACCCTCCACAAATAAATAAATAAATTAAAAAAAAAACCAATGGCATGCAGGGCTCGAGAACCTGTACTTTAGGGTTGTGAGGCAAATCCTTTTACTTCTCTGAATCTTCAAAGAGGAAGGAACAAGTATGTCCTTTGATTTGAGCGGCCCGAAGCTCCGCCCGAATCCGGCTTCTACTACTTCTCTGATTCTTGATATTTCGCCCGAAAGGTTAGCTTTAAGGGCTTTTTTTTTCCACAGTGTTTCTCCCTTAGTAGATGAATGGGCAGAGGAGTTACGCCTTTAGGAGATACGCCCCCCACATGGTTACATCTGCTTTCGGTTTTAAACAAAGAAGTTGAATATTGACTCTCCACCATCACAATCTGAAAGCCTCGGCGGTAGGTCCGATAAAAGGGCTTCTTTTTTCCAATGTTTCTCCTCAAGTAGGCAATCAGCCGAGCTTGGGCCGAAATATGGATGCAAATCAGGTTGAAGTCGTGGCGCTCCTCCCGGATCTGTACCATTTGTTTGTCCATCTTCCTAAACTAAACACATTGTTTGTTCTTGTATTCCTTTTACATATCATGGTGTTTATCTTCTCTTGCCGTCATTGGAGCTTGCTCCTTGCATAGCGGCTCAGCTGAACAAAAGCGGCTTGTAAGCATTGTTCAGCGGAATGGCGGGGAATAATTAAAATATTACCCGGTTCTTGTATTTGTTTTACATATCACATTTGTTTATCTTTTCTGGCGTGGTGGAGCTTGCTCCTTTGCAAAGCGGGGTTGTGGAATTGAACATTTGTTTTCTTATGCTACAATATTAGGCCGCCTCAACACAATGCATCCTTGTTAGTTGAAGTCGACTTGAAGTGGATATGAAAGGATTTTGCATCACGATAATAAGAGATGTGCAATTGCCACATGTTAAAGGTCTGTCTGTTTGTGGCAAATACCTTCTGGGCAGATCTTATTTCATGAGTATTTATCATTGGCGAATCATACACAAGACAAGGTGCATATCACCATTGTAGGCAGCCGACATAGAATGTGAATGGTGAGGATAGAAAATATGAGATTGATACCAATGGAGAATATGTGAGAAATGGTTGCCAGAGCTATAGAGGATGCCTACCGGGGCTATCACGGGATGCTATAGTCATTAATTTACCATGGCATCACATAATTTCTCACGCACCTTACTAGCTGGCTTTAAGGTTCTTGAAGTTGCTTTCGAGGCTTTGAAAGTAGATAAGATGGAATCACGAAAATGTTGAATATCGTGCTTACAAGGGTTTTGTGCGATCCACTAGAAATGGCGGTTATGAAATAAGAACTTGATAAGGCTATCATTAGAGTTTTGCGGTTTTATTTCTTGTAATTTAGTGAATGATTGAATTTGATTACATAATATAATTCCTTACTCTGATGATATTAATAGATTTCATAATTATGATAAGGTTTGCAATTGAAGGTTGGCGAAACTTCATAACATATGATAAATATCTAGCACGAAAATATATATTACTCAGCATTTCCTAATTCTACTTTTAAATTGTTTTAATTCTGCTCTTGCATGTCGTTCTTTTTTGTGCATATATGCCTTGCTTAGTGCTCAAAGCCCTTTATTAGGGCCCGAAGGGCCCAAAAAATTTCCCAACATAACAACACATAATATTAATACATAATATTAATGCAAACATAAACCATTGCATTCCAACACATTTAAACCATTGAAACCAACACATTTAAATTAAAATCCCCCTTAAACCCCCTTTGGTTTGGGTGCATATTCACACGGAGGGTGACGTAGGGCAGCGAGAGCCCTCGTAATTGTATTTTGCACGTACAAAATCAACACCATATAGTATTTCGCTTGAAATCTTATAGCATTTTGTGAATCTTGTTATACAGTATAGCAAATCTTGTACTTGCATACCCCACAAACGAGGAACTTTGATCAGTTGTTGCTTGATACTGATGTTCTTCCTCCGTCTAATAAGTGGTCTCTTCAACTTCCTCCTCTTCAATGGCAGAAGGTGTGGTCTTGGGCATGGGACAAGCTACTTCATCCTAAAGTGGCAGTTCTTTGGTGGCAGATTCTTCATAGGTGTCTGCGGGTTAATGTGCTTGTCCATAAGTTTAACCCTAGAATATCAAATCAGTGTCCTGTATGCAAGCGTGGATCTGAGACCATTGAGCATTGCTTTTTCATGTGTGAACACCTTAGGCGAGTATGGGACTGGTTGTTTTCCCTTTTCAGGTTTCACTAACAAGTCAACAAGCGCTTTTGGCAATTTACCCAAGTACACGGACGAGAAGTTACAAAGGCCGGGCTTTTCATCTAGCAGCGGGATGGTTGCTTTGGACTATCTGGAAAAGACGAAGACGGTAATCTTCAAAGGTCTGGATGTGGCAGATAATCGTGTTCTCCAAGAAGCTCAAGGTTACATTGTAAAGTCGTATCATTGTTCTTCACTTGCCCCTCGCAAGAGGTGATTGATTTTTGAGGAGTTGTTGGATGTGCACTCTTATGCTTAGGCAGGTTGCTTCACTCGGTGGGTCTCCGCTTATCCGCTGAGATTTTATTCCTGTCTCTGCATTTATACTTGTATTTGACTCTTTGATTGAATAAAGTCTGACGTCCTTCAACAAAAAAAAACAAACGAGGAACTTTACGTACGGTGTAGATTAAGGAATAAGGGATGAATATGCCTATCCAACAGCTCTAATTGCCCGGAGTCTGCTTTCATCAAGGGCTTCTAATTGTGCTAACCTTGCTTGCAAACTACCATCTCAGTCTAATTTATGTTCAATAGCAATTCTCAAGGATGGGAGTTCTAACTCAATAGGAACTATAGCTTCTTGCCCATATACTAATTTAAAAGGTGTAGCATTTGTTGTAACTTTATGTGCAATGCGATAGGCCCACAATGCATCAAAAGGCGTTTATCCCAATGCAATGCGGTTGGCATTACAAATTTTGGTAATTATGGTACATAGGGTTTTATTTATGCGCTCCACTGCCATTTTATGCGTGGATGATATGGAGTTGTCTTTCTATGTTTCCCCCATATCTATTAGTTAAAGCTTCAATAGTATCATTAAGGAAATGCTTACCTCTATCGCTGACCAATTCCAAAGGACAGCCAAAACGTGTTATGATATTTTCGTACAAGAATATAGCCACATTATTGGCCGTGTCTTCCCTAAATGCTCGCGCTTTCACCCACTTGGTAACATAGTCAGTATAAACCAAAATATATTTATTACCAGTATGCATAGCAGATGGCTTGATTGGTCCTACTAAATCGATTCCCCATTTTTCAAAAGGCAAGATAGGCATTATTGGATGTAAAGGCATAACGTCTCTGTTAGAAGGCATCCCCACCCTTTGACATACATCACAATCTCTAACATATTCCCTAACATCAGCATGCAATTTAGGCCACCATAATCCAGCTTGAAGAATTTTCTTAATAGTAGTATCTATAGAGAAATGCCCACCACTAGGTCCATCATGGCATGATTGCAACACAGTTCTAATTTCATGTGGCATTATGCATCGTCTCAACACATCATCATGACCTAATTTATATAATTGACCTATATGGCTTTGATTGAATTATTAATCGTCTTTTACCAACAACACTCATAAAAATGGAAATTCCCACAATAGATAAATAAGATGCAATAGATTCATACCATTCAGTCTGACCTCTCTGAAAAAAGTACTTCATCCGCAAACAATCTGGAATATCTCCTTCTTCTTTTGGTCCCGAAATTCTTGACAAATGATCAGTTCTTGAATGTATCTTCCCATTTCATTACAACAATTGAAACTTGAATTCCTGCAATAACAACAACCAACGAGCAATCCTTCCCCGTGCGACAAGGCTTGTTGATCAAATACTTCAAAGGTTGGTGGTCAACAACAAATGCAAATTCATTAGCAAGAAGATAATGCCTAAATTTTTGGATCGAAAAAATCATGCCAAGTGCCTCCGCGTTCAGTGGTAGAGTAGTTTTGCTCGGCTTTAGTTAATTGCCCCTTTGCATAGAATATGGGATGATCAATATTATTTTCATCAGCTTGACATAAAATCCTGCCTATAGCATAGTTTGACGCATCAATTAACACATGGAATTCTTTACACCAATCTGGAGACTTTAAAATGGGTGATTTAACTAGGGCTAGTTTTAGTTCTTCAAATGCTTTTTGACATGCATCATTCCAATCATATTCCTTTGATTTTCGCAACAACTTAGTAAATTGGCAAAGCTCACAGTGCATAATGATCAATAAAGCCCTATGATATCCTACATGCCCTAGGAAAGCTTGCAACTCTTTAACACTTCGTTGGAGGTCAAAATCAAGGATTTTAGAAGTTTTGTGTGGGTCAATCGTAAGTCCATGTATCGATACAACAAAACCTAGCAAAACACCATGTGTAACCACAAAAGTACATTTTTCTGGATTCAAAGAGATTCCAAATTCTCTACAACGCTGAAAGCATAACTCCAATTTACTCAAATGATAACTCAAGGATCCAAACACAGCAAAGTCATCTAAGAATACCTTCATAAAATCTTGCACAAACTCCTTGAAGGCTTGCGTAATAACCCGCTGGAATGTGGCTGGAGCGTTACATAAACCAAAGGGCATCACTCGATAAGCGTAAGTTCCCCAAATAGTTGCAAATGTTGTCTTCTCCCTATCTTCTGGTCTAATCAATACTTGGTTATATACCGAGAATCCATCCATAAAAGAATAAACCTTTTGACCTGCTACAGCATCTAACACTTCGTCTGTGAAGGGAATAGGAAAATGGTCTTTTCGAGTAGCTTCATTAAGCTTTCGATAATCAACACATACACGTATTTTCAAAATTTTCTTATAAACACACACGATAGGTGATACCCATTCACTATAATCTACAGGGTAGATAAAGCCAACCTTAAGCAGCTTATCAATCTCCTCCTTAACTGCTTTGGCAAATTTAGGATTAAGTCTATAAGGTTTTTGCACTACAGGTTTAGCATTAGCATGAAGCTCAATCTTATGTATACATAAGGACAGGTTAATGCCCTTCAAATCATCATATGACCATGCAAAAATGTCCTGATATTTTGAAAATAAGGCGACACAATTGTCATACAAATCCCCAGTGACATTAGCCCCTAACTTTATTGTCTTTACTTCTCCTCCTTTCCCGAGGTTAATTTCTTGCACCTTGGGAGGTTGTGAGAAGGTTTCATATTGACTAATTTCATGCGCAGGCTTCTTTTCCACCTTGATCTCTTGAATTGTGCACTTCGTGAAATAATCAGGATATTTATCTTCTTTTTTATTTTGGGATGTTGTTGGGTTCCGTGCCAAAAGGGAACGCCGCATCTTACGCCGCATGCGGCGTTCCCTTCCGCTTTGCGTCCGTCTGCGGGATTTTGGTTGCCAGAATTGAATGCTCTCGGTTTGAACTCGGACGCCATCATTCAATGAAAAATCTTAGACGAGCCACTCTACAAAATTCCTATTCCTCTGCTACGAAATTTCCTCCGTTGATTTTGGCGCCTCAGCTTTGGAAGCTTTGGAAAGGTGAGTCGGATCTTTGCATTGATCAGATAGGCTGGGTCAGATCTTCTTTGGCATTGATTCGTTGGGCTGGGTCGGATTCTTAAACTAATGAATCTTCCTTTTTCTTTCAGGATTAAGACGATTTGGAGTTCATTGTCCTCTTTCTGGAGCCGATCTTCCAAGGTATGATGCAAGATGTCGCCATTCTGGTCGGATTCTTAAATTAATCTTCTTTTTTCTTTCAGGATTTAGACGATCTTCCAAGGTATGATGCAAGATTCGCTCTTCTTGGAATGGTTTGCATGCCGAAATGATTTGCTAGAAATGGATGCCGGCACTGCCTGTTGCAGCCGAATCTATTGAGGTTGGCTATCAGATTCCTGTGCTAAGCTGTCTCCTACTATCCACGTTCAACGCTATAAAACAGTTTAGATGAGATAATGGACAAGAACATAGCTCAAACAAAGATCCTCATATTGTGCGCTAAGTCTGGTTTCCAAAAGTCATATTATGTTTTAATAGGAATCCTGTCCAACATAAGCAGTATTTGCACTGCTTCTTAATCTCATCTATTAAGCCATGCGACCAAACTTATGAGTTATCGGTAATCATCTTTTAGGTTTTTAAAATGTATATGCTAGGTTATAAGCGTCGGATGTTAAACCATTGATTTTCGAGTGAGGGGCCGAGGCAACAAGGCTTCTGGATTTTGAGTAGATTTTTTAGAGTGAAGCAACTCGGGATTTGCAGAAATTTGAGAGGGTTGAGGCGGCTATGCCATTCTTTGGAAGCCGCATGAATGGTATAAAATGAAGGAAGCAGCAACAGGCCGAATCTTTTACCTGCTTCTCAAGAGCCCATCTTCAAAATGCCGTGAAATGCTTTTATGGTAATAGCTATGTCTCTGGCATTTTATTTTGGCATGGAAGGTCCAATGTGGCAGCTGCATTTTGTTCTTTCTATGCAATGTAAGTAGCAGACGCAATCTTTCCTTTTTTTTTTCCTTCAGTTTTGCAACGACAGATTTTTGTGCAGGATCATACTAAAACACAATATTCTGAACAAGGACATGCTTTTGAACAAGGACATACTTCAAAACATGGAGCAGCAAGTACCATTCTTCCAAATTCTATGTTGTCCATTCTTTCTCTCATGCATTTTTTTTTCCATAGCATAGCCGAGGTTTTATGGTGGTATTTTTATAGCCATGGCCGCCATAGCGAAAGTAGAGCCAAGAAGTTTATTTCAAATGGTACATCATGTAATTGTTTTGCAGCCTCATAAATAACTAAGTGATTCTCATAATTTATCCTTTCTGCTATGACATTAACTTTGTGCTTTAACATTGAAAGATGATTATCTTATGAGGTTGATGGCCGCCATAGCGAAAGTGGAGCTAAGAGGTTTATTTCAAATGGTATGTCATGCAATTTTTTTGTAGCCTCATAAATAAGTAAGTGATTCTCATGATTTATCCTTTTTGCTATGACCTTAACTCTGTGCTTTTTCTAGGTTCCAATATTGACAAGAACTCTCGGAACAAATATATTTTTAATTTTATAAAGGATGTGGTTGCAACATCATGGATGCAAAGTTGAGATCCAATAGTTCGGTTTGTTAGTGGATCTGGGACAAAAACATCAAGATCTGAGGTGGCTGGAAAATGATCAAGCGGCTGTGCCTAACCATCTCTTTAGCAATAGAATGCTTGCTTCATTGCATGGATGGGCGAGGGCATGCAACAACTTCGGCTTGGGCTTTGAAGGATTGGTGACATGCCAATACTAGATCTTTTTTCTTTTAATGTTTTGTGCTCTAGGCAATAACTAGATCAGTTAAATGCAGGCATCTCTAAGTAACTCCAATAACAGGTAAACTTGAAAATGTGAACTTCTTTATTCATTTTTAAAATTGCATTGTTGTTGTATGATATAATGCGGTTTCTGATCTTTACTATGTCTATTGCGATGCCAAAATAGAAGTGGATAAGCCATAGGAAGAAATATGATGGTTCAAACTAATGTTCTAAAACCCATTCTTAGTTATCTGCAAAGGTCGTTCATTTGTCCGGTGGGCCTTTGAAGACTCTTAAAAGGTAACTTAAATCTTTCTCAGGACATTTAAAGATTATGCTAGATTTTCTATTTGCTAGAAAGTTAAAATTGATCATTCTTAGCTGCTATTTGTGCAAGTACAAATGGTGGAAATAAATTGTATTAAGGCATGACGTTTTATGAGATTCAGTGCTAATTCTGATTGTGTTCATTGTAGGTTCTTAAAAAAACCATTTGTCGGTAAGTGGATCTAACAAATCCCGGCCAGATGTTTGTATGGGGGATTGGAGCTTCATCCACTGGAGAAGAATGGAACAAACACATGATTTCGGGCATTTTTGGTGTGGTCCTCTTAATAAATGGAGGAGAATTTTGTTGCATCAAATAAGGTAAGACACGTAACATGTAATCAAGTATCAAAGATTTTTGAAGGTGAGTGCCAATTGACAACATTTTCTTGGTGAATTGATACGGCAACCTTTTCTATCTGCGCCATGATTGCAAATATGCTAAGCATAGTCTTCTTACCAAGGAAGCCTTGAGACTATTTTATGAAACGTAGCAGGGATGGCACAATTCAAATAAAATGACCGTCCTTATCATTATTTCTACATGCAACCATTGTGGGCTATGGGACAACGTTCGTCATTGTTGTGTTTTTTTGTTATTCTTACTAAAGAAGAGCTTATCTAGATTTAGAGGGCAACAATGTACCATGTAAGAGGCAAAAGGGATATTCCATCTACTTCTTCTATTCTTGCCGATCTATGAATTAGCAATAGAAGGGGATTCTAAAGGCTTAAGAAGCTCATAAAGTCTTGGAAAAAAAAAAGGTGACTTGATTTTTAAATTTTCTTTTTCTATATGGCAACAAAAAGGAAATTTCCTTTGCTATATTAGAATGCACATGTTAATATACTAAACATATATTGAAAGTATCCCTATTTGAACCCAAACCAAAATGCTTTTACAATCATATGTCATTATTCTTTTTAACAACACCATCATAAATGCATCTACAATCTAGAAGCAACTATGTAGTTGGTCCAAATTAGCTTCATGTATAGACATTGCAAAAGAGACATGAAGTTTTATACCACAAACTTGACATGCGCCTACCACAAAACCTGACATGCATCTACAATGTAGAAGCAACTTTTATAGCTGGTCTAAACTAGCTCTAGCTCCATGTATGGGCATTGCAAAAGAAATGTGAAGTTGAAGCTATCACCAATCCTTATATTAGAAAAGGGAAAGACCACCAAAGGTGGGCATTTTTCTATTTAAAATAATAAACTACAATATCATAGAGTGCCTCACTTTACAAAAATAAGAATTACAGAGCAAGCATATTTTGGGCAATGCTTTTTCTCATTGTCACATTAAAACATTTATGGGCTCAACTTACATCCCGAAGAACGATGGGCACCATTACTATAAGATAAGATAGAAATGGCATTCTTCATGGATGTTAAAATTGTCTATCTATCTAAAATTACATATTCGACATAACTCCCTTCGCCATAACCATAAGGTCTACTTTTGCCAAAAAAGACAATTGTTCTCGTCCCTCATTTCTAAAAGTTGGCTACAATACACTTTTTAAATAATGGAATGGACCTATGTCATGTATAGTTTTGGTATAGTTTTGGACCCAAACCTTTAATATTGTCATCCTAGGTTCATTTGGAAAAACCATTTAAATAATTCCAACCTACAATATTGTTATTCTAGATTCCTTCACAGAACCATGCACCATTGTTCAACTCTAAATATACTTCTTACTCCCCACCTTTCATTAATCATATACAACATTTTGGCATCTAGCACCCATTTTTAAGTATGTGAGATGAGGCATTCACCATTACACATAGTAGGGAGGTTGTTACAAGCTAGGTTTAGGTGGATGCAATTGAACGGTCTCATTTCAACATTAATCATGCAAACTAAACTTCACATCTTCACACTTTGATCCATCTATAGACATGGCAAATCTACAACATTTCGTTCCACTTACAAAGTTACATCCACACATGATACACGTCCACGACTAATGCCCGGCATCGCCGGGCACGCATTTCTAGTCTTGTTTAATATCTTCTTCTTCTTCTTCCTCACATTCTTTCTCCACTTCAACTTGGTTAACATCTATAACACCCATGAAATTTAGAATTGTATCCTCCAAATCTACAACCGCGTCATCATAAACTCCGTACACACCTTCTTCTTTCAAGGTCATATCCTCTTGTGGCTCAGTAGAGGATGCTACATTTGCATATGCACTCTCTGGATTATAATCATGATCATCGTCATCACTACTTTCACTATATCATCGTCCTTTGGAATCAGATTCTACTTTAAATTGTGCAACAACTTTTGGCATTTCACTCACTTGTAATTTCCACCCTATTATTACCATCCCCATTAACTAAAATCCCTCTATGCCAATGGGTATTGCTCCACGACCACAACCATGGTCGGCCTAATAATAATGGATAAGAACATACGTGTGGTGGTAGCTTTCAGAACTACATAATCCACATAGAACACAAGATTTGCAATCATGGTTTTACCTGTAATCATGCCTAAAGGTTTTACTGCGTCTCGTCAACCATCCTTACTCTAAAATAAAAACGGGGAAGGTGCGGTGGGTCTAATCTTGAAGAGTTTCTTACGGCATAATGTTAACCCGGATCCTCCGTCAATCACAATAAAGA
Organism: Isoetes taiwanensis; assembly: GCA_021234155.1. Lineage (NCBI taxonomy): Eukaryota > Viridiplantae > Streptophyta > Lycopodiopsida > Isoetales > Isoetaceae > Isoetes > Isoetes taiwanensis. The sequence goes on along the minus strand of JAJEKV010001060.1, from coordinate 10,744 downwards.
GAATCTAGCCTAAATCCCCTATAACAACATGCAGATGGCGATTTCATATCAAACAAAGGGGCCATATGGAATTAATGAGTCACGCCTTTTTGCAATCGTAGAGCATGACCACTTCCTTTTCTACATGGAGGGATAAAGACAACATTTGTGCAAAAAAGTGATAGTGGGTCTAATATTGCCTAAATCAGCCAATATATCATAAGTAGGCATGTCTTTAGAAAGTTTGATTCTTGTATTTCCTTCTACTCCTTGGTTTCCTAAGTTGCTCTCCAAACTCTTTCGTTTGGAAAGAGGAGTTTCCTACATCCATAATGCCTTTAAGTTCTTTAACCGTGGGTGTGTCATGCAAAGTCTCTTGTGGTGTGTTTTGGGTGTCACCCAATCCTAAGAATTCAGGGCTTTCAAATCTCACACGTCTACTCCTTCTCTGATTATTAGGATTCAATTGCATCTGATAGATAGGGCATGAGTTTTCCTCTATTGGTTCACATAAATTAGAGTCAAGGATTTTTTCTTTCCCCTTAGATCCGTTTTCCATAGATCACGGTGACAATACATGTGGACATCTATCTTGTGAGTGTAACCCACGGGTATTGCAAATGCCACACCACAGGTTCAAAACCTACTTCTTTTAGATTATTTGGGACAATTAGGAGCTATGTGTCCCTCTTCCGGCATCTAAAAACATCTAATAGGTTGTTGGGACCTTGATTGTCTTGGTCTTTGGTCTTGAGAACCTATTGGGTGTATTATTTCTCCCTTGTGTAGATGGATTAGCGAAGATAAACGAGGAACTAATGGCGGCATTTGTCCACTTGTCTACCATAGCCCGTTGGATATAATAGCTAGGTGTGCTAGATGGTTTTGAGACAACCGGGTCTCACATTTTTGTCCTCATTTGGATCAACTCTCTATCTTCTTTGGAAATAACAAATCATTATCATTATGGTTACTCCTACAGCAATAATTGCACCATGTCCTAGGGTTGGTCAAGGACACTCATTGGGAAAATGACCATAACCTTGACATTGAACACACCATACATTTTATCACGGGGCTTGGGCTCTAAATTACGCGAGGTGTTCTAATTGGTGATAATTGCTTACCCAACTCCCTTTTTCAAGACCTCATCAATAGTTTGCCTAATAGTTGTCCCAAGATCGGATATAGGAGGCTGATATGGAGCTATTTGTGGTCTGCACCAACCCTCTAGAAGTTGCTTTCCGTAAGGCATTCTACTATAATCAACTAATTGAGGGGATGCATAATGGACATGTATGTCCGGAATATTAGGTGTAGCAAAGCAGACTTTGCCCCATTGGCGCCATAGAAACTAGGGATGCTTGTCATATTAGCATTCATTTGTGGGTTTCTCATATAATTCATCATCCCTCGCCGATTCTAGTTGGGATGCAATTTTAATTGTTGCTTCTAAGGCCGAGGGGGACTGCATTTTTACATAAAAGCTCATGTGGCTAGGGAGTCCTTTACTAAACCATCTAATCGGTATTCGACATCCGGTGGTTTAGGTTTCTTACCCAAGAGTCTACTAAATCTATTAACATAACTTTGAATAGACTTCGTTTGGCAACATGGTGAAGTCTTGTAACTTCGTCATCGGTCTATCTATAAACCACAACGGTCTAAAAAGTTTCTAGAAATGCTTCTTCCATTTCCTTCCAAGTAGCATAAGTGGTATTCTTCAATGAGTGGCGATACCACTCACGCTCCACCCATCAAGCGTGGTAGGAACCATCTTAATCGCCTCGTTCACGTATTCTCTTGATTTGCCTCACTCACACGTAAGAAAATGGCTAACATTGTGCATGGGGTCTTCTCCTATCGACCACTAAAAAGTACCATAAGCATGTAGATTGATTTAACAAGGATGATGTGCTCATATTTTGTGTATTTTGTGAAATGTGATTTTGGGAATGGATACTCTGTGGAATAGTGTTTTTAAACTAACTGAAGATCTTCCTCCTCTTGTTGTTGCTAAGCGTCCTATTATATCTCTCTTGTCTTAATTGAGCTTGCTTCTCTCTTTGCTCTTTAGTGAATGATGGATTCATACATCCATGTGGTTTTATGGGTGGCATGTCCCATCTATAACAAATGGCACTCTCAGCTCTTCTGTTTAGCATGGCGCTTCTATCCCCATTTACTATTCCCAGTGAAGTTTTCCCTTCTTTCAATCTTTTATCATAATTTATTCAGAAGCAAGTATGCAAGCAATTATTCAGACAAAGCAAATAATAATTATTAATCATTCCGGTTCTTTCGGATGCAAAGTTTATGCATGAGATAATCTCACTCACTCTAAGCCTGGTCCTAGTAGGAAGCCACCAAACATGTGAGGCGGTTTTAGTGTGTGTAGGAACAATATAGCCAGAGATAATTCATTATCAATACACAGGAATTGAACCACGGGTATCGGATAGATAGCTTATTGATAAGGATTTAAAGATTCACATGAGACATTTCATAACAAGTAATATGATAATGAACCCGAGTTATATTCCATAGTTTCAGATCTAAATACACCAAATATCCATAGTACTTATCTCATAAACAAACCATAATCTCCGCAAAGAATGGAAATGTATCACAAACAAGCTTGATAATAAACAAGAATCATATTCATAGTTCAGATTTGCATAACAATAATGGATAGACTTATCTGTGTAGCCACAAATTATCCGGATGGAATCGGCCAAGGTGACTCTCCGTAGGTTCTGACTGGTGGACTACCCTAAACTGCTATGATCCGCTCACACCACTCTCTTTCATCTTCTTCGAATCTCGCCTTTTTCCATTCTCAAATCCGATCTCCATATGGTCTTACGATGTCTCTCACCGCTTGCCTCTTCCCCGATCGCCCGGACTCATAACCGAACCCCTTTTCTGCTTTTATGCCTCTTCAATTCGAAATGGGCTTTTGTTCTAGCCCTTAGATCCAAGAAATTCTCCACCAGGTTTTTTTTAATAACCACTTCCACCATTAAAAATAATATCTTTTCAAAGTTCACCAATTTCAAATTAGCAATCAAATATGCCAATATGACCGATTTTTACACAACTTGCAAGGTAGAGGCATGGCAATGCTCTGGAATCACCTATTTTACCCAAAATGCATAAATATGGATAAATTATATCTTCCCTCTGACTCCCCCAAGAAGAGGTTTAAATCGCCTGAGGGCGGAATCACATCGATATAGTCGGGGACTTTGAGACCTCCACCGAGAGATTGACGCCGATGAGTATCATGACAAGACATAGAGCGGCCCGGAGCGACAGCAACGAATCAATAACGGCCAACAAGCAGGGGGCGAATTAAGCTATACTATCTTCCTCTGGCGATGGATGGGATAGCGCCATACCGCAGTTCAGCCAAGGGCTTAGGAAGGAGTGGTCATGCTCATCGACTCTTAGGCTTTGGTAGACACGCCATTTCGCTGCCCAACAGGTTGACCATGTCATCCTAGTCAAGAGAACCAGGAATAAATTACTAATCAGCGAGTTTTTATTAGCCAATGACTTTAGCTAAACTTTCTCGATTTTAATCTCAAAACTTTCACGTGGTTTTAGCTAAACGTACACATTTGTCCTCTCATACTTGCTAGCGTTTAGCTAAACTAACAAACATCATCCCAAAATTTCTATGGTGTGGACAACAAAAAAATATTAAGCCAAATTACTATACTTTTTTTTCAATATATCCCACTTATTTTAGTCATTTTTCTTTGTGAAAACATTCTAAAAAACAATGCTAATTAGCAAAGTCTAGGACTCAAATTAATTCATAATGCTAGAAACTAAACTACTAATCATATATTTCATATAAACTAGAGAATGATGTTAGCTAAACTAGTCGAAATTCATTCCAAAAAGTTTCTATGGTTTAGCTACACAATACAAAAATTTCAATCTCTTACTCTAGCATTTGGCTAAAAGAGCTCCGGGTTGGTACATCGAAAAAAAGTTAAGCTAAAAATATAATTTTTTCCCAATTTTTCCATTTTACTTTTAGCCAATGTTTTTTTTGAAATGTGTGCTAAAAAATAAGCAAATAGCTAAGTTTAGCCCTTAAATTATTCCATGAAGAGAACGATGGCATGACATCTTCAACCTCACCCTACCGATGGCGGGAAGACTAGCGACCCTTGGCCTACACTTCCGGCTACGGGGTAGAAGACTTGGTTACAAGCCTTGCCGAAGGTCATCCAGCTAACATCCTCGGGGAACTTGGGACACTTTCGGTAGAAGCGACCCAAGTTAAGAAGTTTCTTGAGGATAAACCATCCTACCCGTGATTCCAAGAATAGTTAGACTCTTGATCCCCGAGGCATTGTAATCAAATGTATATATATAAATACATTCTCTTTTGCACTCTAAATGTTTTGTTGATGTATTTTGTTCCACAACTATATCGACAAACATAGATAATGCAATAGAACAAATAAACTTTTAACCGTAAAACGCGATCTACTTATTGTATCGCGGCTAGGTCCAGGAACAGTGAACAAGCAGCCGGCGAGTCCATAGAGGCAGGCGGACTCCGCGAGGCGGCACCCAAAGGAACACATCACGAAGAATTGATCCCCCATGACTCAGAAGAGATGATACCTGAATGAGATCGGATCTTCAAGATAAAAGCGGCGGCGGCCCCGCGAATGACAACGCGTCCGGTTGTCGCAAGCACTACCGGTGTTAGCGGGAAAGGATAAGAGGAAAGAGCAAAGAAGGAGGTCCCCCAAAGACGGAATCTCAAACCACGCAGCTCTGACCGGACTCGGTTCCGAAGAGGTGGAACAGTGCCGGACCGTTAGGGGATGGCGTGCCCAAAGACACAAAGACTTGAGACTATCGGAGAAGAAGTTTGACTCGGCCTTCGTACAATGTAAAACAAGAAAGTTGGAGCAATTCGAAAGATACTTAGTCCCGGGATGGAAGGCGACATGTGGCTAGATGATGAGAGAGTATGGCAATGCCTATAGCATGAAAGACAAAAGGACAAAGGCGTAGTAGCTACGCCCAACCCGGCGAGCAACGGTAGGATTTGGTGGAAGGGCTACCAAAACACATGGCCCAAGCGGTGGGCGGTTCACGGAGTTCAAGAAGTTTGTTAAGGCATTCAAAGCCGTCACTATGTGCCAAAGAACATAAAATGCCAAATGATGCAACAACAATTCCGCGCCATACAGGGCAACAACCGATTGAAGTACACCCGGAAGAATTCGCGAGGGCTCAGGCTTTATGTGCCCCAAAGTTGGAGCGAAAGGCACGCAGTAGAGGGTTATATAGAAAGGGGTTGAACAGAAGAGATCCGAAAACCAGTGAAGAGCACAAACCCTGTAGACTGGGCAAGGCGTAGTTTGAACCAAGGCGCAGTTTGTAGGAATGGGACCCCGCAACGTTGCACGTAAACGCCGTTCAATGCAGGCCCGGGGTTTCTGGCTCAGCGTGTGGTACTACAGCAGCTTTCCGCTGCGGAATTTTTGCAAAAATAGCCGCCCCGCCACCGCATTTGATGAGGGCGAAAACGTGAAGGATTGGGCGATCATTGGCGTAAGAAAGCCCAATCGTGATTCGAGATGTTGAAGGAAGCTTTGACAACTCGGCTCTTGACCTCGCCACCCGAAAGGACAAGCTTGTAGCGCACAGACAGCGAAAGTAAGATTACCATTGTGTTCAATGCTCATGTGAAGAGCGTGTAGTAGCCTATGACTCGGAAACATTTAGACGCCAGGGCAGCTTACCCGACCCCCATGACCAGGAGTTGTTAGCCATTGTCGGGGCAATTCAGGATTTGGAGGCATTATTTGGTCAGGGAGGAGGTTTGGGTTGATACGATCACCGTAGCCTTTCAATATCTTTTTCACCCAACCACTCCTCAACCTAAGGCAAAGGAGGTGGATGGAATTTCGGAGGAATATGATTTTGACATAGTGTATAAGCCCTAAGAAGCTTAATGTTGTTGAGATGCCCTCTAGGAGATCATTCAGATCTAGAATCCATTGTATATATCAACTCTTCTTTGCGAGTTGGTAAGAAAAATTGAGGAGACATTGCTGTTGGATGGTGATTTCTGCTGAGGTATGAGCAAGCCTCATTAAGGAGGTTGTTCAGAGGCAAGGAAGGGGAAGCTCTTCACTGAAGTGCTCTGATCTTCCCGATTGTTCGATTCAGCCTTCGAATTGGGTTTCCTTTTTGTATTTCTTTCCTTGCGGAACAAAGCTTCTCAACTCGCCGGATGGTCAGCTCCACCAAGAACAAAAGTGACCTTGTTCGCCTCGATGTAGAGTTGTAAGCCTCCCACTTCTTCATGAACTCCTCGATGTGCCTTCAACTCCTTCTAAGTTAGATGGGAGGCGCACCGCTGTTGATGTCTTTGTGCTTCTGGCTCACGCCAAAAGCTCCTGTGGGAGCTTGGAGGAGCTCCCCTCCTTCCAAGTTAGAGTTAAAATCATCTGCATGCAGATGTCGTGTTGGAGGCGGGCTGGTCATTTTAGTTCTCAAATGAGGATCTGTGATCCCGCGTCTTCTTCATCTTCCTTTTTGGAGCTGTCACGTTTTTGCCTTGGCTTCTTCTGCCTCCTTTGGCCTCCTTTTCTTCTCTCTTCCTCTTCTTCTCTACCTTTTCTTTCTCCTACTTCCATTCCCTTGCATCTTGATCCCAGGCTTCCAGCTCTTCCTCACTGCAGTCTGGCTCAGGGGTGGGCTCCCTCACCCCTCCTTGGCCTCCATCTCGCTCAGGCTCTTTCCTTCACTTCTCCATACTCCATACGCTCTGGTTTGTCTGTCTCGTTCGATTTTCCCTCCCGAGCACACTTCGTTGGGGCCTCGTGCACCTCTGATCACTCGATGGAGTGGTGGCCGGGCTCAGATCCTTGGGATCCCTCTGCTGTGCTCCCTCACGAAATTTTGTCTCTCTTGGCAGAGGCTGGGGTCTCCCCCAGTCTCAAAACATCCCTGTGCCTGAAGTGGCTGAGTTCCTCTCGGGGACTGATGGTGGGTGGTACACTTTATCTTACCACGTCAAGTCAGTGGGGTCAAAATCTGGCCAATGAATAATTTTCGTCGGGTAAGGTCTATTATAATTTATGGGCAATTTTAGGTCAAATTCTAGTTACTCTTTCATGTGCCAGAAACACCTATTAACCCTAAAACCTTGCCCATGAGTTTTCTAAACAATTTACATCTCATGGTGTCTTGAACTAATGGCCCCAGATTCAAGGCTGCATAAGTGAGATATTTTTGGCATTTAGACTGACGCCTGTTCCTGGGTGGCAACAGCACCAGTCTAACTAATTCTTATCTTCGATCCATATTACCTTTGATTGTAGCGGTGACTCCTTGTTATGCGAGGGCAATCTAATTTTGGGGTTTTGGGCCTCTGGCGCATTCTATGGAGTAAAATTTAGGTCAACTTTTGGTTTTCTTAGTTTGAATTATTCTTTATTACTAAACTATACAAATGAGAGAAATTCTTTGGGCATTTCTTGTCAATATATTAAAGAATGGTAATGTTCATCAGTGAGGAGAAGCGCCCCACTTTTTCGGGGTTTTTGAGAATCTACTAAGTTATGCCAGTACTCACAGGAGCATGGTGATTGCTGCTCTGGTACCAGGGCACTCGGTACTATGGCGTCCCACTCGTACCACGGTGCCACTCATTGCTCCTGACTTTGAGGATTCATCCCTTTGACTCATCGCGTGCAAGGCCCTCCGTGTCGGCCGCGGTGAGTTCCCGAGGCCATTTACCATGTATCTCTGAGACTACTGGAGGCCAAACACCCATGTGATTCACAGCATCATCACTGACCATCGCGAAGGATGGCTCACCATATCTGCATGGTGAATCAGCACATCTACATGGAGATCTGACCCCAAGGCTGGAGACTCAAGGTGGCTGGGTCTCCAGTCATTGACCAATTCATGGTTACAGGCGGCCGCAGGAGCTTATCGGCGTGGTGGTCAATTAGCCACACCTCAGCACACTTTGCGAGGGTGGGTTTGGATTTATTTGTAGGATGCAAAGGCTACTCACGCGGTTTCACTTGGGTTTCCATTCGGGCCTTGGTGAGTTGCCCTGAGGTTGTCTCAGGGTGACCTGAGAGGGCCTTTACCGTGTTGCTAGGCCCCAGTGGAGGTGCACCCCAAATTAATAAGACCCATGCAGCGTTGTGGGGCAGTGAGTCCCAGTCCACAAAATTAATGGGCTTTACAGGGACAGGTGGGGACATGAACTCGCTTAGAAGCCCCAGTCTGGCCTTCACTTTCTGACCAGATTTGGTTTCAACACACATCTGTAAGTTAATGGTGCATTCCAGGGTTGGCTCACAGGAGCATCGCTACTACTGGGCTTCAGACTCACCCGGCCTATTAATGCGTTGATGATCATCATCCACTTATCTCTATACAGAAGAACTAAAGGTGATTTTAATCTAATCGGTGTTGGGTTCTTCTTTTGTAGTTGTAACAGTATCTAGAGATCTAGATTCAATAGGCTAAACACCCATTTCCATATGGGCCAGTTGGAGCCTTGGATTGACAAAATACGTCTGGCTGCTCTCTGCTCTGACATCCCATGCTGCCAGATCTGGGTGAGGCTGGGGGCTGGGCTCGGGGCAGACTTTGGGAGGCTGAGATAGGCTCTTGGATCAAACTAGCGAGTTCTAAGGTTGTGGAATGAAATAAGTTGGTTTCTTATATAGATTCAGACTGAGGGTTTGTATCCACTTTGGTATGTGGGATAAGTAATTTGCTGGCCCACTTGCACTAAGTGGGAGTAGTGTCACACATGGATCGTGCTGGGTGGCAGTGCACATGGTGGGCTTGGCACGGGGTGCCCCCTAGGGGTTGCTGCGATAGAGTACCGCGTGATCGGGATGGTAAAAGTCGTCGATCTTGGGCCGTATCTTTGTCTTTGGCATCCACCACCAGGCACTTGATCATCCAGCAGGTAAGGATGTCCATGGCATGCTGACTTTTCTTGTTGGGGCCTTCAGCGTTCAAAATTTCAAATACCCAAAACTGACCTGTCGGTTTGCGAGGCTCCTCAACACAGTAAGGCATATCACCTTTCGAGCCCACTTGTCATCTTTCTTGGTTCTTCAGCCCTTGATCTTGAGCAGGGAGATGGAGGAAGTGCTTGGGAGTCATTCAGCAGGCCCCATTTGAGGATGGGTGAAATGTACCAATTGAATGCTCAATTGTCTGGCCAATCAACAAAACTAGGAGGAAGGGCAATTCTAGAGCTGCAGGCTCAGCATTATGCATATAGTCACTTCGATAATTTAAAAGGCGTTGTGACCACTTGGCAGAATTTATCTGCTCAGTTCCAGCGCACTCTGATGCCAGTGCCGGGTGGGCTACTCTTTTATAGCGTCCCGATTGGCCAGGAAGCTCGGTCTGGCTATTCACGGCAATCCCTCAGCTCAATGGTGAACTCCCGCCAGGTTGCTGACAATGCTGCGATGGGGTGCTCAAACGCTTCAGGGGCCGGTTTAACCGGTTTCAGCGGAAAACATCCGATGACGCTGCTTTTATATATATACTGCTGGTTCCTTTAAGGCTTTTCACCCTTTACAGTATTTAAATGGACACTGGAAATCTTTGGGTAGCTATGGGCAGCGAACACGATCACAGGGAGTAGGTCAATTTTGGTCAATATCCCGACTTCAGAGCTACTTTGCAAATATATAGGCGAATGTATTTCGGGTTTTGTCAATTGGAATACTCTCACCGGTGGCTCACCAAACTAGGTGCATAAACTTCACGACACAGAGATCAATCTTCCTTGCACTTTTATTGAAGATTTTTAGTTTAGAAATGGCAACTTTAAATTGAGACCAGCAAATGGATTTTCTAAAAGCAACCCACCCAACACCACAATGTTTTGTTTTCTGTTGATGTCAATTCTCGATACATTTGCCTTCAGGCTAATTTATTATTGAATTGAGATCTCTGTTGATTTGCTTCTAAGTTATGCTTTTAGTTATCAAATGTAGACAAAGCTTACCCAAGTTGAATTTTCCTTTCATTTCCAGAAACATCACGAGGAATGGGAATTTAAGCTCAGTCTTGGGCATGGGATCAGTAATCAGATGAAGGTACATTCAAGTAATTTGCATCAAATATTATTTCGTGGCGAGGTCACTCGCTCATGATACGCAAATCCACCGTTCCACACATGCGGTCCACGGAGAATCTCTCTTTTACAAAAGCCGGCCTTGTTTCAAATAATTTCCCTTTTATCTTCCCTTTCATCTTCTTGGCCACTTTGGCTAATGGTATCAATTTTGTATGGATTTTTGTAGTGTTTCAAGCAAATGAAGGGTGTTTTTGAGGATGTGCTAACGAGAAGTTCTTGACTAGGGAAAGGTTTAGACTTCATGGAGGGGTATGTATAGAGGTGGAGGCAAGAGAAATAAGGAGTAAGAACGAGAATTGCTCCCACATCATGGTGGCTGCCAGGAGATGACTTGAGCGATCATCTCTTACTTTAAAGGGTCTTCACATATCTCTTGATAATGTCATGCAGAAGCTTGCCAACGGGCTTACCTTCCTCCTTGCACTGACTTTGACGTCACCCTTAAATCCTTTCTTGTGATGCTTCAAATGAAAGTGTGCTTGGCTGGTTCCACCTTCAGCTCGAGCCCATAGTTGACTTGGTCCCATGCACACATATTTCCTTGAAATCATTGTTGTGTTATTAAAATGCAATATGCTCTTCTATTGC
>JAJEKV010001059.1:0-34556 GCA_021234155.1 Isoetes taiwanensis | reverse complement strand
ACAGCTCTTACAACTTCTGATTTTTTTAATGTCATGTTGGGAACAGCTTCTTTAACAACAGCAATTATTGTATCACCAATAGATGCATATTTACGATTACTAGAACCTAAAATACGAATACACATTAATTTTCGAGCACCACTATTATCTGCTACATTAAGATAAGATTGAGGTTGAATCATAATTTTTTTAACTACATCTCAAAAATATTATTAATAATTATTTATATATGAAAAAATAATTTCATATATAAAAATTGAAAAATTCAATTTTCAAATTGAATTTTTCAATTTTTCATTGAAAAAACAATTAGTTAGAAACAGTACTAATAAATTGAGTTCGAATAGGCATTTTATAAGAAGCTATTCTCATGGCAGCTCTTGCTACAGCTTCTGAAACTCCACTAATTTCATATAAAATCCTTCCTGGTTTAACTACAGCTACCCAATATTCTGGAGACCCTTTACCAGATCCCATTCTTGTTTCTGCTGCACGCATAGTAATAGGTTTGTCTGGAAAAATTCTAATCCAAATTTTACCTCCTCTTCTAGCATATCTTGTCATAGCTCTTCTTCCTGCTTCTATTTGTCTAGAAGTAATCCAAGATGGTTCTATAGCTTGTAAAGCAAATTTACCAAAAGCAATTTTATTACCTCGACTTGCAATACCTTTTAATCGTCCTCTATGATATTTACGAAATTTAGTTCTTCTAGGACTAAGCATAACATATAATGTGAATAAATTATGAAAAAAAATATAAATATAGTTTATATAATATAGTTTATACTATAGTATATATAATATATATACTATATATATGAATACATAAAAAAATATAATAACAAATGATGTTAGAATTTTATTAAATTTCTGTATGCATATAATAAATTTTTTAAAAAGAATCACCTTGAAAAATCCATACTTTAATACCTAAAACACCATATTTAGTATGAGCAGGATAATGACAATAATCAATTTTAGCTCTTAAAGTTTGAAGAGAAACTCTACCTTCTCTAGCCCATTCAACACGAGCAATTTCAGCTCCATTTAAACGACCAGAAATTTGAATTTTAATACCTTTTATTTGTCCATTATTTTTAGCATCTTGAATTGCTTGTTTCATAGCTCTACGAAAGGCAACTCTATTTTCCAGTTGTTTAGCAATATATTCTGCAACAATATTAGCTTTTTTATAAAGATTATCAACTCTAGTAAGAGTCATGCGAAATTTTAAACGATTAGAATCTAAATTATCTTGTACAAAATGCCATAATTTTTGTAACTTTTCACGTTCATCATTTCCTTTGTTACGAATAATAGATTTTTCTTTTTTTACACGTTCACGTGTTAAATTTTTCGCTAAAATTGATGGAAAACCTGCACTATGAATTTCTACATGCAATACTTCTTCAAATGTATTTCTTTTAATTTCAACGTTAGCAATTCCTGTACATCCATATGCAGAATTACCAGAATCATTCATAGTCTCTCTTATATAATTTTGAATGCATTTTCTAATTTGTTTATCTTCTTTTAGAAATTCTGCATATTGATTTCTTGAAGCAAACCAATGAGACTGATGGTTTTGAGTTATTCCTAAACGTAAACCCAATGGATTAATCTTTTGTCCCATGTATTTATATTTCCAAATTATGTTTAAATTGAAATTAATTATTATAAATATTTTTATAATTTTTTTAAATTTTACCTTGAAGTACAATTTTTATATGTGATTTTGATTTATAAATAGGATAAGCTTTGCCTTGCGCTCTAGGTTGAAATCTTTTTAATTTTGGACCTTGATTTACAACTATTTCACTAATGTATAAAACAGATTTGCTAAGATTTAAATTATGAGAAGCATTGGCTGCCGCAGATGAAAGTAATTGAAGTATAGGATAACATGCTTTATAAGGCATAAATTCTAATATCATTAATGCTTCTTCATAAGAATATCCACGAATTTGATCCACTACTCTGCGTGCTTTGTGTGGAGAAATGCGTGCTCTTTTATTTATAGCTTGTACTTTTAATTGAGATTCTCCTTCATTATTCACAAATACTACCTCCTAACGACGAGATTTTTTATCACTTTTTGCGTGACCTCGAAAAGTTCGAGTCGGAGCAAATTCTCCTAATTTATGACCAACCATACGATCAGTTATATATATTGGTATATGTTCTCTTCCATTATGTACTGCAATTGTATGACCAATCATCATGGGTACAATAGTAGAAGCTCTAGACCAAGTAATAACTACTTTTCTTTCTTCTTTTAAATTCAAATTCTCTATCTTCTTTAATAAATGATCAGCTACAAAAGGACCTTTTTTTAGGGAACGTGCCATTGAAAATATCCTCTAATTAATTCAATCAATGAATATTAATTTTATATATAAATATGTGTATTATTTACGTTTACGAATTATAAAAATATCACTATATGTGTGAGATTTTCTAGTTTTCTTACCAAGAGCAGGATAACCCCAAGGAGTTAATGGTCTTTTACGACCAATAGGAGAACGACCTTCTCCACCACCATGAGGATGGTCTACTGGATTCATTACAACACCTCTAACTGTAGGTTTTTTACCTAACCAACGTTTTGATCCAGCTTTCCCAATATTACGATTATTTGAAGTTACATTACCTACTTGTCCAATAGTAGCAAAACAAGTTTGAGATATCATACGAATTTCCCCTGAAGGTAATCGTAAAGTAGCTAATTTGCCTTCTTTAGCAACTAATTGTGCTACCGTACCAGCAGCACGTGCAATTTGCCCTCCTTGTCCAGGTCGAAATTCTATATTATGTATCGCTGTACCTAAAGGAATATTGGTTGAAGTAGGTTAAAAAAAAAAACCTCTTCCCAAACTGTACAAGCCTATTTATAGGCATACAGCTTTCAAAATGTTTAATATTTAATTTTTATAAATCAGAATATTTACATTTTAAGTTTATCTTAACTTTCATCTGACTTATGATTATTCATTTAGTTCAGTATAAATGATTTCATTGATAAAAAATGATTAAAAAATAACTTAGGAGACTAAAGTGAAAATTATTTTTATTAAGATCTTATTTTATAGTTCTGAATTTGCCTTTAACCATCAAATCAGAAATAAGAAAAATATATTCAAAATATTTTTTAGTTTGCCAAACTTACATGACTGTTTCAGTTTAAAAATTTTGAGTTTTCTCCTTATTTATTCTTTTATAAATAACTTAAGTATATTAAGTTTATTTTATCACATGCTATTTTCCTCACTCAGTTTCCTTACTAAGGATAGTATTAAGCAATTATTACTTAACAACTATTTAAGTGATATTATTATAAGTCTTCACTGTAGACTTAAATGGTTTGACCAATATTATTATCAATGAATCAAATCGCACTTAAAGGTAAGGCATTTCCAATTTGAATTGGTGCGTCAGGACTAGTTATAATTTTATCCCCTATATTTAATCCACGTGGATGTAAAATATATCTTTTTTCACCATCTTCATAATATACAATAGAAATTCGTGCATTTCTGTTAGGATCATATTCAATACTTACAACTTTTCCAGAAATATTTATTTTATTTCTAAAAAAATCTATTTGTCGATAAAGACGTTTATGTCCACCACCTCTATGTCTCGTAGTAATAATTCCTTGGTTATTACGTCCTTTTTTCCTATGTTGGCCAAAAGTTAATTGTTTTTGAGGTTTGATTTGAATAATTTCTGCAAAATCCGAAACAGATTTATTTCTTGTACCTGGAGTATAGGATTTATATAAACGAATGCCCATAATTTTAATTTTAATAAGATTAACCTAAACTCTATATAAAATTGAAAAATACAATAGAATAAAATTTGTATAAAATAAAAAAAAATATAATAATTAAAACTGATTTTTATTATTATGATCATTTTAATTTTTATAATTAATAAAAAAAATAAAAATTAATTTGAAATTTATTTATTAATATAATAACATATTATATATAACCTGTATAGTAAAATATAAAAAAAAAGTTTTATTTTCTAAAAAATATTATTAATTTATCAATGTAGAATTTTTATTTATATAATGAAAAAAAATTTTTTTTTATTATTTATTTTATTTAATTTTCTTCAATTGAATATTTTTTGATTATATTAATTATTTTTATATAATTCTTAATCAAATAATTAATATTTACAAAATAATTATTTGATTAATATAAATTTGATATATTAATATATTTGTATTAATATTATATCAATTCGTTACATAAGATGTTTTTCTGTATTATAAAATATCAATAAAATATCAATAATGAATGATTTAATGATTTATAAATAATTATATTTATGATATAATCTATATAAATATTTGCGGGTATAGTTTAGTGGTAAAATTCCTCCTTGCCAAGGAGAAGATGTGAGTTCGATTCTCACTACCCGCCTTGTAGATCAAAATATTATATTAACTGAATAATATATTAATTAATATAAAAATATTTATTTATAAAATATTACATATATTATAAATATTGTAAATCTATATATTTATTTTATGATTTAATTAATTCTATGATCATACCTATACCAACAATAAAGCCTCCTTCTCTAATGACAAAACGCATTTTTTCTTTTAAAGCTATAGAATAAATTAATACAATTTTTGCTTGAATTTTTTCACCAGGCATTACCATCCATGTTTTTTCACCTTTTTCATCTAATAAAGAATCCATTTTGCCTGTAATATTAACAGTAGAAAAATAAAATTGAGGACAGTAACCTTCAAAAAAAGGACTATGTCTTCCACCTTCTTCTCTATTCAATAAATAAATTTTTGCATTAAATTGACAAAAAGATTGAATTATATTAGGTTCTGCTATGACCATACCTTTTTTTAAAGTATTTTTAGCAATATTTTGTAACACAATTCCTATATCATCACCTGCTATAGCTTCATATAAAAATTGATTAAACATTTTAATACTTACTACATTAGATTGTATATTTTTTTTAAAACCAACTATTTCTAAAGTTGTTCCTAAACTTACTTTTCCTTGTTGTATAATACCTGTCGCTAAATAACCATAATTTGGTACAAAAGCTATTTTTTCAATAGCCATCATAAAAGGTTTATTAATTTGACGACGAGGTGTAGGTAAATAAAAATCTAAATGATCTATCAAAGAATAAATTTTATCTATCCATTTATTTTTTCCTCGTTTATAATTTGATTCACAATTAAATTTTTTTAAAGCTAATAATGCAGAACCAGATATAATAGGAATGTTATTTCCTGGAAAACCATAATAAATAAGTAATTGACGAATTTCTTGAGTTAATAATGGAACAATTTCTTTATCATCTAATTGATCTTCTTTGTTTAAAAAAATTAATAAACTAGATATTCCCAATAATTTAGCTAATAAAATATGTTCTTTTGTTTGAGGTTTTAAACCATCTAAAATAGATATAACTAATACAGCACCATCCATTTGAAATAAACTAGTCATTAAATGATTAATATAATGAACATTACCTGGATAATCTAGATGTGAATAATGTCGAATTTTTGTTTCATATTCGAAATGATTTATATAATTATTTTGACTGTTATTTTTGACATGATTATCAAAATTGTAATTATTTTTTGCATTTTTTATGTTATTTAATACTTTATGAATAGCTAAAGTAAGACTTGTTTTACCATGACCTAAATGACCTATTGTGCAAATATTTAAATGAATTTTTTTCTTATCGATTATAGTCATATAAAATCTATATATTATAAAAAAAATTTTTTAATGTATTAATTATACAAATCTTTAGAATAAATAAATTGATTAAATGATTAAACTAAAAAATAAGATTTTCAATACAACAAGCAATTGACATTATTATTTTTCAAATTCATATTGATATGGTTATAGAAATAAAAAGTGAAAATATTGTTTTTTGAATTTATTTTTATTAATTAAATTTTTTATATACAAACTTTTTTTATTTCATTTATCTGTATGATAAATATTATTATTTGTAATGATATAAAAAAATAAATTACTCAAAATTTCATCTGGACAAATGTGCATTAAAACACTACACTATGAGAAAATGTAATTTATTTTTAATCTATAAATATATACGGAGCTAACCATGTCTGGGAATACGGGAGAGCGCCCTTTCGCCGACATTATTACAAGTATTCGGTACTGGGTGATTCATAGCATTACTATACCTCCCTTGTTCATTGCAGGTTGGTCATTCGTCAGCACAGGGTTGGCTTACGATGTGTTCGGCACACCTAGGCCTAATGAATATTTTAGTGAAAATCGTCAAGAAGTACCTTTAATTACTGACCGCTTTAATTCGTTAGAACAAATTAATGAGATTATCAAATCTCTATAGGAGACATTAATGACTATCGATAGAACATATCCAATTTTTACAGTTAGATGGCTAGCAGTTCATGGACTAGCAGTGCCTACTGTCTTTTTTTTAGGATCTATTTCTGCAATGCAATTTATTCAACGCTAAATTATTAGCTAAGTGCTAAATTATGACAACACCAAATCCAAACAAACAGACTGTAGAATTAAATCGTACAAGTTTATTTTGGGGACTTTTATTAATTTTCGTTCTTGCTGTACTTTTTTCTAATTATTTCTTTAATTAAAAATTATAAAATGAATAATAACTTGAATAATCTAAAGTTATTATTTTATTTATATAAATAATCTATCTGAGACTTAACAGGTTTTAAGTTAAAACATTTTTGACAAATATTTGATAGGAGAAAATATATGTCTAATATTGGAACTACAGGTAGAATTCCTCTATGGTTAGTAGGAACAGTTGTAGGGATTGCAGTAATTACTTTAGTAGGTATTTTTTTCTATGGTTCATATTCTGGTTTAGGTTCTTCTTTATAAAATTATATTCCATTAATATTTTAAGTAAATTAATTTAATATAATTAAAATAGAAAAGAATCTTAAGATACAATAAAATCTAAAAAATATATATAATATTCAAAAATGCAATATCTTATAAGATATTAAATTTTTGAATATTATATATATTTTTTAGATAATAAATATTTTATTGATAAAATAAGATAAATAATTTGATATTTTTTATTGTGTAATCAAAAAATTTATTATTAGTCAATAATAAACATTAAGTTATGATTTTTTGATGAGAAAAATATAATTCTTTTTCATTATATTCTTGTTTTTTTTCAATCAATTATAAGATAATATTTTTTAATTCAATTAATAATCTTAAACGTCGTATATATAAATTATAAATATAAAAAATTGATTTTTTTTCAATAATTCTTGATATAGAAGCAGTAGAATTACATCCTAATTTTTCTGCAAATTGTAACAAAAATGGTGCAAAACACCAAGATTGTAAAATCTGTATTTTATAATTTTCAATAAATAAATTGTATAGTTTTAGAGAGCAAATATTGTGTCTCATGATTCTATACATAAGAAATGTACATAAAACACCAATCAAACGCTTATTATTTTTAATAGAAAAATTTTTTCAAATATTTCCACCCTTTTTTTAGAAATTTCCTTCTGCAAGTTGTACCTTCTCAAATTGTTTCTTTTTAAGAACAAGAAAAATTTGAGCAAAAATAACAGATGCAAAGAAAACTAGTAAAACTTGTAATCTAGCAGGATCTTGTAAAACAATTTCTGTATCAGCTTGTCCAAATCCTCCAACATTAGGATTATTAGTTAAAGGTTGATCTATTTTTACAGATTCACCCTCAGAAATAATTAATTCAAGTCCTGGAGGAATAGAATCTATAATTTCTTTACCATCACTAGTTTCTATAGTGATATCATATGCATTTTTTTCTTTCCTTAAAATTTTAGTAATTTTTCCATTTGCAGAAGCATTATATACTGTATTATTACTTTTACTACCATCTGGATAAATTTGACCTCTTCCACGATTAGCACCTAAGTGAATTGAATATTTTAAAAAATTCACTTGCTTATTTGTTGCAGGATCAGGGGCTAAAATAGGAAAAACTATTTCTTGATATTTACTTCCAGATACTGGTCCTATAACCAGAATATTTTTCTTATCTGGACTATAAGGTTGGAAATTCAAATTAGCTACTTTTTCCTTAATTTCTTCAGGGATTCTATCTGAAGGTGCTAATTCAAAACCTTCTGGCAAAATTAATACAGCACCTACATTAATACCCACTTTTCTTCCATTTGATGCAATTTGTTTTAATTGTGTATCGTAAGGAATTTTTACAACGGCTTCAAAAACAGTATTAGGCAAAACAGATTGAGGCACTTCAATATCAACTGGTTTTTTAGCTAAATGACAATTGGCACAGACTATACGACCAGTTGCTTCCCTCGGATTCTCATAACTTTGTTGTGCAAATATTGGAAAGGCATTTGCAACCATAGGGAATGTAATACAACTAATGATTGTTAATATAGAAAATGATAAGTTGACCCATTCTCTTGAACATTCAAAAACATTTTTCTTTTGCATGATTCAATTTTCTCTCTCAAAAACTTTTCAGGAAAGGTGTTTAATATTTAATTTTCTTCATAATTCTGTAATTATAATAACAGTAAAATGAAAAAAACAAAAATACTATTTTAAATTCTTTTTTTCTTATTAGAAAAATAAGAATATTTATTATAATAAAAACAATCATTTTTTTTTTTTAATGAATATTTTATATTTTAACATTGAAATATTTTAACATTTAATATATTATCAAATTTTCAAGTATTTCTCTATCTAATATTGAAAGTATATCTACTAACTTATATTAGTAAGTTATTTTTTTCTAAAGACAATATTTGATTTTTCAATTAATATATTTATTCGTTCATAGCATGGTATGTTACTACAATAGAAGGTGAAATACGATTTAAATGACGAAAAATCCAATATTTTAATACTGTATCTAAAATAACAGGAAAAGTAGATACTAAACAAGATATTAGATATTTATTATTAGCAAATCCTAAATGATTAAAAAGATCGCCTATAGCAATTTCCCATCCATTTGGCGAATGAAATCCTATAAATAGATCTGTTAATAAAAGAATTAAAAATGCTTTCATGGTGTCCGTCAAACTATAAAAAAGTTCTTGAATCCAAGCATTAAATATTGCCACTCTTTTTTTTGAAAAAATTAATAACAAATTTAAAGTAAATAAAAAAATTAAATCTGTAAATATATGTATTATAGTTTCTATACTTTCATTATTATAGTAATTTGCTAATTCAATTGTTCTTTCATGAATTTGAGCTTTGAAATCTTGTGGATAATTATTAGCAGGTTCGCTAATAGCAATATCCAACCAAAGTAATTCTTCAACATTTTGCAATCTTTTTAATGCTTTTTCTTCTTGAGATATATTTAAAAAAATTTGAGATTGACTAGTATTCCACCATTGTTCTATATAAGATTCTAAGAATAATTTTCTACATATAAAATTTGTTAACCAAGGAACAGATATTAAATATAAGATATATTGTAAAGACGCTAAAGTGTAATATTTAGCAATTCTAAATTCTTTCATTATTAAAGGATAAGAATTACCTGCTAATTCAGATTGAAATCTTGATAATGTACGAGTAATAGAACGAGGAATTAAACCTATAGATTCATAAGTTAAAGCTAAATTTGGAGATGATGTTGATTGACTTAATAAAATTGTATTTTTATTATTTTTTGTATTATTTGATAAATAATTATCTAAATAATATGTTCTCCATAAAGACAAATCTTCTAATACAGCTTCAATCCAAACTATTTTTTTTTCTAAGTATAATAAATTAAATTCATAGGAAGTACTTAATTTGAATAATTTATTTAGATTTATTAATATTGGAATATATATTATATCAATAATATATTTATATATATAAAATTCAAAAAGATTAAATTTTATTTTAAATAAACATTCATTTAATTCTGAATCAATATATAATACAATAGTTCGCCATGATTTTTGAGAAGTAAAGACTATATTTTTGTAAGCAAGATATTCTTTTTGTATAAAGAATAGCTTTTTACTAATATTATAAGCTTTATTAAGAGCTATATTTGGCAAATTAAAAAGCCATTGATTGAATTTAAATATGGCTTTATTCATTATAGGATTAACTAAAATAGTATTAAATAAATAAATATATGTTAAGTTTTTTTTGTAATATAAGAAAAAAGAAATCTATAATATTTTTATAATTATATAAAAGATATATAAAAATTTTATAGATTTTTCAGAGATTCAATTAAGACATTTTGAATTTTAATTCAATAAAATTAATATATCGGACTAATATAAGCCTTCTATAGATACCTTTAAAAAACGAGCTAAATCAGCTGCTTTGTCTTCTATTTCTCTTAATGTAAAAGGTTCTCCTATTTGAGTTAGTGGAACATCTTTTTGTCCTTTGATTTTAAGATATAACATACAACGAGGGTATATAGCTTGTTTAATTTCTAAACGTATAGCTTGTATATCTTTAAATGAACATTCAATACTAATACGACGATTTTTTCCAGGAAAACCCCAACGAAAAATACGAAGCCAACCTTTTTTTTTATCAAATTGATTATAGCCACTGCCTATGTTAAAACCAATGGTAAACCATATATATATACTAAAAAAAAAACCTGCAATACCATAAAAACACATCACAATTCCTTGAGGTGTAAATAAAATATTTTCCGCAGATAAAAAAGGAATAATATCTTTTTTTATGTAACTAGATATACCAACAATAAAAAATCCTAATGAACCTATTAATAAAACAGTAGCCCAAAAATAATTACTTAATCTTCTTGCTCCAACAATTTTTTCTATACGCAATGTGTCAAAATTAGAATTCATAAATTAATTGATTTATTTCAGATTTTTCATATAAATTTTATATTTTTATTTTTGATAAAAAATATGAAAACTTATACTTTTACTTTTACTTTATATTAATATTGAGATAAATATAAAGTTAAAGCAACTATTTAATTTATATTATATAAAATAAATTCATAGTAAAAAAATATAAAATATTATTAATCACATAAATTTATGTGATTAATAATATTTTATATTTTTTTTAAATAATTTCGTCTTTTTCAATATATACAAAAATAGATGCCATAGTCACTGCAGGAAAAACTAAACCTACTAAAGGTACAAGAATTGAAGGTAAATAAGATGCGTCCATAAGTTAATAAAATTGTTATTTTTATAATTTATATGATATACACAATAAATTAAATGTAAAAATGACTAAAAAAATATATATCTTATATAAAAAAAGATTTTTCTATTATAAAAATTGTCAATATTATTTACAATTTTTTTATAATAGAAAATTTTATACAATAAATAAAATATTGTATAAAAAAATACGTCAAGCATATATATTATATATATCAAAAATATATAAATATTCAAACTTATATATGTTTATAAACATATATATTTATATATATAATATATATTATTTGTAAGAAGAAATTATATACAAAAAAATATAATTCGAACTTTCAAATCAATAAGATATAAAAAGATATAATGATTAGAAAAATCTTATTGTATTATTTTTTTACATGGGGCTGCGTTGTATAATTCAAATAGTTCTTTTAAAACTCCTTTTAAAATGGCTCTAGGAACTATTAAATCTAATAAACCATGATCAAATAAAGATTCGGCAACTTGAAATCCATCAGGAACTTCTTGACGAAGAGTTTGTTCAATAACTCTTTTACCTGCAAAAGCAATATAGGCATGTGGTTCTGCAATGATTATATCACCTAACATACCAAAACTAGCTGTTACTCCACCTGTTGTAGGATAAGTTAATATAGAAATATAAAGTAATTTTTTTTGTACTTGATGAATTTGTAAAACTGATGCAATTTTAGCCATTTGCATTAAACTTAATGTACCTTCTTGCATTCTAGCTCCACCTGAAGCACAAACAATAATTAAAGGTAATGAATTATCAGTAGCATATTCAATTAAACGAGCTAGTTTTTCTCCTACAACAGATCCCATACTACCACCCATAAATTGAAAATCCATTACACCTAAAGCTACAGGAATGCCATTTAATTCACCAACACCTGTTTGTACAGCATCTGTCAGTCCAGTTCTTATTTGATTTTCTTCTAAGCGATCACTATAACTTTCTTGATCAAAAAATTCTAAGACATCACACGGAAGCATATCTTCATTTAAAGGATACCAAGTACCTGGATCAATTAATAATTCAATTCTTTCTGTACTATTCATTTCTAAATGATAGCCACATTCTTCACAAATACGTTGATTTTGTTTTAAAAAACGTACGTATAACATACTTTCACAATTATCACATTGAGTCCATAAACCTTTACTAGGATCAGATTCAGGATATTTCGGTTTAGGTGTAGTGAGTAGTTTTAATCTATGTTTTTCTTCAAACCAGTCGACTAAAGACATAGTAATTTCTCCATATTATAAATTTTTGAAAAATTCTAACTATAAAAAATTTTTAGTTATATATTTATATATATTATATCTAATAAAAAAAAAATTTATATTATATTTATAATAATAATAACATGATAGTTATGAAAAAAAATAAATATAAATAATACAAATCATTATAATTAATTGATATTTTATCACTTATACAAAAAGTATTATTTATAATTTTTCATACTTTAAATTTAAAGAAAGTCAATAATTACAATTAATTTGATTTAATAAATAAATAATTAATAATAAATACACATATTTATATTTAATATGTGTATTTATTATTAAACTATCTATTTATTTATTGAAATAAATATTAAGTATATATATAGAAATATATTATCACTTAAGTTTTATAATTATATATTATTTTATGATTAGGCATGAAGGGAATCGAACCCTTGACTTCATAGTTCGGAACTATGTGCTCTAATTCCTCTGAGCTACAAGCCTGAAAAATAAAGAAAGTTATTAACTTTCTTTATTTCTTTATTTCTTTTGACAACTCAAATAAATTTCTTCTGAATATATCATTTATATATATTCAGAAGAAATTTATTTAAGATATATTTTAAGACATACTATTATTTTAAAACATACATATTAATATGTAATAAAATAACAAATATAATTTTGAATAAAATTATAATGTATCAATCGTCTCAAATTCAAACTTGATTTCTTTCCATACTTCGCAAGCAGCAGCTAGTTCAGGACTCCATTTACAAGCTTCGCGAATAACCTCATTACCTTCACGAGCAAGATCACGTCCTTCGTTACGAGCTTGTACACAAGCTTCTAAAGCAACTCGGTTAGCTACTGCACCTGGTGCATTCCCCCAGGGGTGTCCCAAAGTTCCACCACCGAATTGTAATACAGAATCATCTCCAAAGATTTCGGTCAGAGCGGGCATATGCCAAACGTGAATACCCCCTGAAGCTACAGGCAAAACACCAGGCATAGAAACCCAATCTTGAGTGAAATAAATCCCTCTACTACGATCTTTCTCAATATAATCGTCTCTTAATAAATCTACAAACCCTAGAGTTACTTCACGTTCACCTTCTAATTTACCTACAACTGTACCAGAGTGAATATGATCACCACCAGATAAACGTAATGCTTTTGCTAAAACACGGAAATGCATACCATGATTTTTTTGACGGTCAATTACAGCATGCATAGCTCTGTGAATGTGTAATAATAAACCATTGTCACGACAGTAGTGAGCTAAACTAGTATTAGAAGTAAAACCACCAGTTAAATAGTCGTGCATAATAATTGGTACACCTAATTCTCTAGCAAAAACAGCTCTTTTAATCATTTCTTCTGAAGTACCAGCAGTAGCATTTAAGTAATGACCCTTAATCTCACCCGTTTCCGCTTGAGATTTATTAATAGCTTCTGCTACGAATAAGAAACGGTCTCTCCAACGCATAAACGGTTGAGAATTTACGTTTTCATCATCTTTAGTAAAATCAAGTCCACCACGAAGACATTCATACACTGCTCTACCATAGTTTTTAGCGGATAAACCTAATTTCGGTTTAATAGTACATCCCAATAAAGGACGACCATATTTGTTCAATTTATCTCTTTCAACTTGGATACCGTGAGGTGGACCTTGGAAGGTTTTGGAATATGCAGGAGGAATTCGCAAATCTTCCAAACGTAGAGCTCGTAAGGCTTTAAATCCAAATACATTACCTACAATCGATGTAAATAAATTAGTAACAGATCCTTCTTCAAATAAGTCTAATGGATAAGCTACATATGCAATATATTGGTTATCTTCTCCAGCTACTGGTTCGATATCATAGCATCTACCTTTATAACGATCAAGGCTAGTTAAGCCATCTGTCCATACAGTTGTCCATGTACCAGTAGATGATTCTGCAGCTACTGCAGCACCACATTCTTCTGGTGGAACTCCTGGTTGTGGAGTCATGCGGAAAGCAGCTAAGATATCAGTATCTTTGGTTTCATATTCAGGAGTATAATAAGTTAATCTATAATCTTTTACACCTGCTTTAAATCCAGCACCTGTTTTAGTTTCCGTTTGTGGTGACATAGGTTTCTCCCTATAACTTAATCTAATTGATTTGCTACATAGGATCTACTCACAAAATCCCGATATCCGTAATATTTTTTTTTATTTTTCAAAACAAAATTTAAATTGATAAAAATTGTAATTTTGATTTTCAATGAATCAATAGATAAAAAATAAATTAAACGTGTAGGGCATACAATATATTATATATCAATATATAATTATTTAACAACTCAGAAATAATATAATATTCAATAAAATATTATTATATTTTATTATTGACCAATAATATTTTTTAATGATAAAATTTTCAATTAGTATAAAAAAATACTAAATTAAATTAACAATTTTAATTATTTCATTCATAATATAATTGAATTATATATTTGACTAAAAAAAATATTTTACACACACAAAAATTTGTAATATCAAAAAATATATATATTTATTATATAATTAAAAATATAATTAACAAATATTATTAATATTGATTGATTATATTTTTTCACATTCCATTAATTGATTGAATTAACACAATAATTTTCACAAACTTTCAGTTAGTAATAAATATTTACTATAAAATATGACAAAATCTAATTTACCTATTTTAATGTCTACGCTTGCCGCTAGAAAAGTAGGACGTATTACTCAAATCATTGGACCTGTAATGGATGTTGCTTTTCCTCCAGGAAAAATGCCTAATATATACAATGCGTTAATTGTTCAAGGTCAAAATGTTGCTGGACAAACAATTAATGTTACTTGTGAAGTACAACAACTTTTAGGAGACAATAAAGTTCGAGCTGTTTCAATGAGTGCAACAGATGGTATTATGCGTGGTATGGATGTAATTGATACAGGTGCACCTTTAAGTGTTCCAGTTGGAGAAGCTACTCTAGGTCGAATTTTCAATGTTTTAGGAGAACCTGTAGATGAATTAGGTCCTGTAGATACAACAAAAGTATCTCCAATTCACCGTCCTGCACCTGCTTTTACTCAATTAGATACTAAATTATCTATTTTTGAAACTGGTATTAAAGTTGTAGATTTATTAGCTCCATATCGTCGTGGTGGTAAAATTGGTTTATTTGGTGGAGCTGGTGTAGGTAAAACTGTATTAATTATGGAATTAATTAATAATATTGCTAAAGCTCATGGTGGTGTATCTGTTTTTGGTGGCGTAGGTGAACGTACACGAGAAGGAAATGATTTATATGAAGAAATGAAAGAATCGGGAGTAATTAATGAAAAAAATTTTTCTGAATCTAAAGTAGCATTAGTATATGGTCAAATGAATGAACCTCCAGGAGCACGTATGCGTGTTGGTTTAACAGCTTTAACAATGGCAGAATATTTCCGTGATGTTAATAAACAAGACGTATTATTATTTATTGATAATATTTTCCGTTTTACTCAAGCTGGATCAGAAGTATCTGCATTATTAGGTCGTATGCCATCAGCTGTAGGTTATCAACCAACTTTAGCTACAGAAATGGGAGCATTACAAGAACGTATTACGTCAACAACACAAGGTTCAATTACATCTATTCAAGCTGTATACGTACCTGCCGATGATTTAACAGATCCTGCTCCAGCAACAACTTTTGCCCATTTAGATGCAACAACAGTATTATCACGTGGTTTAGCAGCAAAAGGTATTTATCCAGCTGTAGATCCATTAGATTCAACGTCAACAATGTTACAACCTTGGATCGTAGGGGAAGAACATTATGAAACAGCTCAAGGCGTCAAAAAGACTTTACAAAGATATAAAGAATTACAAGATATTATTGCGATTCTAGGAATTGATGAATTATCAGAAGAAGATCGTTTAATTGTTGCAAGAGCTCGTAAAGTTGAACGTTTTTTATCACAACCATTCTTCGTTGCTGAAGTTTTTACAGGTTCACCTGGTAAATATGTAAGCTTAGAAGAAACAATTAAAGGTTTTAAAATGGTATTAAATGGTGAGTTAGATGATTTACCTGAACAAGCTTTTTATCTTGTAGGTAATATTGATGAAGCTACTGCTAAAGCAGCAACATTACAAGTGGGGAATTAATTAATAATATGACTTTCAATTTAAGAGTGATGGCTCCTAATAGAATTGTATGGAATTCTCAAACTCAAGAAATTATATTATCAACTAATAGTGGGCAAATTGGTATTTTGCCAAATCATGCACCATTATTAACTGCATTAGATATTGGTATTATAAAAATACGTGTTGAAAATAAATGGATTAGCATGGCCTTAATGGGTGGTTTTGCTATGATTGATAATAATAGGATGACAATATTAGTTAATGAAGCTGAAAAAGCTTCAGATATCGATTATCAAGAAGCTCAAACTACTTTTCAAGCAGCTCAAACTGCTTTAACTCAAGCACAAGGTAAAAAACAAGTTATTGAAGCTAATTTAGCATTTAAACGAGCAAAAGCTCGTTTAGAAGCGGTTACTGCAAAGTCTAATTAAAAAAATTTTTTTATTTTGTTTTTTATTTTGTTTTCTATTTTCTAATCAAAATACCTACTATTGGATTTGAACCAATGACCTTCGCCGTATGAAAGCGACACTCTAACCACTGAGTTAAGTAGGCTCGATAGAACATTTTAATTAATGTAATAATAAAAAGCAAGTAAACATAAAGTTGAAAGTTATTCTTTAAATTTCATCAAACAAATATATTAAAATTTATAGTTAATTATAAATTCACTATTTTACTAGTATATATTGCTAATAATAGTGAATTTATAATTGACAATTTGAATTTATTTTAGTAAAATCAAACCTTGAAATGTTAAAGCTAGGATAGCTCAGTCGGTAGAGCAGAGGACTGAAAATCCTCGTGTCACCAGTTCAAATCTGGTTCCTGGCATAAAGCACAATATAAAAAAGCACAATATAAAAAATATACTATAATATTAATAATATTATAGTATATTTTTTAATAGGCATCTTGCAACTCATAAAAATCAGGTGTAATATAATCTTTTCTTAAAGGCCATCCAAGCCATGTTTCTGGCATTAAAATACGTTTTAATTGAGGATGTCCTTCATATATAATACCTAACATATCATAAGATTCTCTTTCTTGAAAAAAAGCAGTTTTCCATATCCAAAACACTGATGGAATTTTTGGATTTTCTCTGGATACAAAAATTTTGATACATACTTCTTCCGGTTGATCAGCCTTATCATAAATTTTGGTTAAATGATAGACACTTATTAATTGACCTCCTGGGCACATATCATAAGCACTTTGACATCTTAAATAATTAAAACCATCTATATATAAAGCTACAGCGATAGGCAGCCAATCATTTGGTCTAACTTGTACAATTTCTATTCCTTGATAATCAAAACCTAAAGGCCTATGAGGCATACGGTGACTAGCTAACCAATTAGACACTCGTCCCTGTACTTTATTACTTTTTAACGCATCAAGCATATGAATCATCTCCTATAAAAATTAAAATGCAATTATATTTTTTTATAAATATATTTTTTATATATCTTAACAAATTTCAAATTTCTATATTATTTTCTTTTAACCAAAGATGATTGAATTTTGGTAAATTTTTACCATCTACACTTTTATGTAATGAAAAAGTAGGTTGCATTTTATGTTTTATGTTAAAACAACGTTTTGTTGATTTTAAAAAAGTTTTATCTAAATATCTTTCTTGTCCCATTTTTTTCCTTAATTTCGTAACTGCATCTATAATAGCTTCTGGTTTTGGAGGACATCCTGGTAAATAAATATCTACAGGTATTAGTTTATCAACTCCTCTAACAGTACTATAAGAATCTGTACTAAACATGCCACCGGTAATAGTACAAGCTCCCATAGCAATTACATATTTAGGTTCTGGCATTTGTTCATATAATCTGACTAGAGATGGTGCCATTTTCATAGTTACAGTACCAGCTGTTATAATTAAATCTGCTTGTCTTGGACTTGATCTAGGTACTAATCCATAACGATCAAAATCAAATCTTGAACCTATTAAAGCAGCAAATTCAATAAAACAACAACTAGTACCATACAGTAAAGGCCATAAACTAGATAATCTAGTCCAATTAGAAAAATCATTTAAAGTAGTAAGAATGATAGAATTTGACAATAAATTATTATTAGATAATAAATTTGCTGGATTGACTACTTGATTCATTTGCAAGAAAGTTTTATCAAAATTTTCTTGAGAATTACTATTATTGTTTTGATTTTGTGAAATTAAGACCATTCTAAAGCTCCTTTGCGCCAAGCATAAACTAAACCAATAACTAAAATTATAACGAATATAATAGCTTCAATAAAACCATAAACACCTAATTGATCAAAAACCATAGCCCATGGATACAAAAATATTGTTTCAACATCAAATATTACAAATATAAGTGCAAACATATAATATCTTATTTGAAATTGAATTAATGCTTCTCCCATTGGTTCTATTCCTGATTCATATGTAGTTTTTTTTTCAGGATTTGATTTTCTAGGAGCTACTAACTTAGAAATATTAAAAGCAAGAGGTGGAATTAAAATACCTATAAATAAAAAGATCCAAAAAGTTTCATATTTTTCTACATTTATCATATAAACAATTAAATAATATAAACTATTATTATAATAACAATATCATTGATAATATATATACTAAATATTAATATAAATAATTAATAACTTTTAATATATATATATTTATATTAAATCAATATATATATGAAAATACTAAACATTGTAAAACAGTATAGGGCTATACGGATTTGAACCGTAGACATTCTCGGTGAAGTGATTTTTTATAATAACTTCATGAACTCAACGTGCATTGTTTTATGCATTGAGCTCTATTTATTTTTATTTCATTATCAATGATAATAAAATTCAAAAAATAAAAGCTATTTTTTTAATAGCTCCTATATTTCATATAAATGAAATATATTCTAAAGTATCTTAGATTGACATTTTACTAACTTAGGTTGGCTTTAAAGTAAATAATTATTAATAACATATTAATTTTTAAGTTTTTAACAATATTTTATTAATAATAACAGTAATAATATTATTCTTTTTTCGTTAATTTTATACACCCTAAGATTAACAATTTATATTTTAATAATAAATGCCTCATATTCATTTTAAGATACTTGGCCTAAATAAAATAAAAAACCATATTAGTATTAGTATTATGAATATTATAATTGATATATAATAATTATGATTTTGTCATGCTATTTTTTGCTTTTAAATCAAGCATTAGATAAAACTAATAAACTGAAATTATATTTCGCTTATTATCATACTAAGATACATTAGCGCACGTGTAAACGAGGTGCTCTACCGCTGAGCTATAGCCCTGAATATAGTATATAAATGTGTGTTTAATTTTATTTTTAAATTATATAATTTTAAATAAAATTTTGTCAAGTTTTACTTTGTTAGGGCGAATGACGGGAATTGAACCCGCGAATGTTGGATCCACAATCCAATGCCTTAATCCACTTGGCTACACCCGCCCACAAATGTCTATTTTATATATCATACTTATAAATATATTTAAAATCAATATTACTTCTAGAATTATAAAAAATAATATATTTTTTGTTATCAATTTATATAATTATAATACGTATAAAGAGACTAGAGGGATTAATATTTTAGCAATTTTTTTCATCCGATTCTCTTAATTTAAGAGAATCGAACGAAAGATGCATAACTTAAGCATTCATAGAAGGAGCTTCTACTGAAGCTAAATCTAATGGGAAGTTGTGAGCGTTACGTTCATGCATTACTTCCATACCTAAGTCAGCACGGTTGATGATGTCAGCCCATGTGTTAATTACACGACCTTGAGAATCAACAACTGATTGGTTGAAGTTGAAACCGTTTAAGTTGAACGCCATTGTACTAATACCCATAGCTGTTAACCAAATACCAACAACTGGCCATAAAGCTAAGAAGAAGTGTAAAGCACGAGAGTTGTTGAATGAAGCGTATTGGAAAATTAAACGACCAAAGTAACCGTGTGCTGCAACGATGTTGTAAGTTTCTTCTTCTTGACCGAATTTGTAACCGAAGTTAGGAGATTCGTTTTCAGTTGTTTCACGAATTAAAGAAGAAGTTACTAATGAACCGTGCATAGCTGAAAATAATGAACCACCAAATACACCAGCTACACCAGCCATGTGGAATGGGTGCATTAAAATGTTGTGTTCAGCTTGGAATACGATCATGAAGTTGAAAGTACCAGAAATACCTAAAGGCATACCATCAGAGAAAGAACCTTGACCAATTGGGTAAACAACGAATACTGCAGTAGCAGCTGCTACTGGAGCAGAGAATGCTACGAAGATCCAAGGACGCATACCTAAACGGTAGCTTAATTCCCACTCACGACCCATATAAGCACATACACCAATGAAGAAGTGTAAAACAACTAATTGGTAAGGACCACCGTTGTATAACCATTCATCAACAGAAGCTGCTTCCCAGATAGGGTAGAAGTGAAAACCGATAGCTGCAGAAGTTGGGATGATGGCACCAGAGATGATATTGTTTCCGTAAAGGAGAGAACCGGAAACGGGCTCACGGATACCGTCAATATCCACTGGAGGAGCTGCGATAAAAGCAATGATGAATACAGAAGTTGCAGTTAGTAGGGTAGGAATCATCAATACACCAAACCATCCAATGTAAAGGCGGTTTTCAGTGCTGGTAATCCAATTGCAGAAGCGACCCCATAGGCTCGCGTTTTCGCGTCTATCTAAAGTAGCAGTCATGGTATAAGTTGGTTTGTAAAGTTATAATATATTACCCAAACAATTAATTTTGTTTGTTATCGAATATTATTGCACATCATATATATAGGTGTCAACCAATTTGATCATAAAAAAAAAAATACATAATTTAACAAATTTTATGATTTAATAAATTCTATTATTGTAGGTAGAATGTATTTGTGAATAGTCACATTAAACTTATAAGCCCGCGATCGGATTTGAACCGATGACCATCGCATTACAAGTGCGGTGCTCTGGCCTCTGAGCTAAGCAGGCTTTTGAGAAGATATTTATGTAATAAATATTGATATATTACTATACATATTAGTATATTAGAAATCAAGTGAAAGTAAATAGAATAATTTTATGAAACTGAAAAAATTTATTAAACAATATTAAAAATTGCTGCATAAAAAACATATGTTTTGTTTTTTTTATTTCAATGATTAAAATTAATAATACATCATATTAATTAAATAATTATTATAATTAAAACTTGAAAATAATAAAAGAATATATGTTTGCAATTAGTTTGATTATATACTATAATAATTTTAGTTTTGTTTTTTTATACTATGGGGGGCATGGCGGAATCGGTATACGCTGCGGACTTAAATAAAATGAGCCCTATTAAAAGGTAACTTTTTAGGTGTTAGCTTTCAAATTCAGGGAAATCTTGGATGAGTATTCATAAGGTAATCCTGAGCCAAATTTAATACTTATATATTGAACATATTTCTATACATGTTTATATTTTAGAAATATATTATTTAAATTTATTAAATAGGTGCAGAGACTTTACGGAAGCTATCTTAATTAAATAATTCAATTAAATTAAATTTTGATTATTATTTTTATTAAATATATTTTGTTTTTATTAAATATATTTTGTATTAATATTAATACTTGATAAATATTTAGAATAAAAAGTTCTTTTTATTTTATTCAATGTACTATTTATTTTAAGATAAAGATAAAGTCCATTCTTAAATACTATAAATATAATAAACCAAAAAGAAATTAAATAATTATCAAAAAATAATATTTATGTTATTTTTAAGAACAATTTAATTATAAAATCAATTGATATACAATAAATAATAATATATCAATTAAATAATAATCATAGATTATTATTTAATTGTTTTTAAATTATTTTTCAAGTAACTTTTCAAGTAACTTGTAGTAAATTTATTTTTGTTTTATTTTTTATAGTTGCAATGTAAATTGTTATAAGAAGAAAATCCGTTGGTTATTAACCATGAGGGTTCAAGTCCCTCTGCCCCTAAAAAAATTATGTTCTATATTTTTGAATATTTATAAAAAATGAAAAATTTTTAAAAGAATTTTTTTTTTATATATTAAACTAATTCATTTTATAATTATCTATAATATACTTATAGTACACATAATATACTTATGGACATTGTCCATAAGTATATTATGGAAAATCATGCTATAAACAATATATAGTAATAAATAATAAATAATCAATAATTTTTTGTTATGCTTTTTATGTTTATTTTCAATAATTAAAGTGAATTTATATAAAACTTGAAATTTTAAACTAGTTATAAAAATTTGATGTTGATATAATTAATTAGATTTAATTATATATAAGAATTTAAGAAGTATAAATATAAAAAAATAAGTAAAAAAAAAAAAATAAATTATATTATAAATTAATATATATATGTAATAATAAATTGCTTATCAATACAAGCGTAAAAAAAAATTAGTGATAAATTTAATAAATAAAATATTTTTATAAAATGGTCCATAATGCACCTATTACTTATGTCATAATAAAGTCGAACACTTATCAATTGTATCTTCTGTTTTATAGTTGTTCTAGTTATAAACTAATTAATAAATTAATTTATTGTTATGATTAATTTATTCTTAAATAAATAAGAATTTATTTTTTTCAATAAGAATATATTTAATTTACAGAAAGTTACTTTCACTTAATTGATAAGAATTTCATTTAGCTCGTCTTAACAGAGGAGAATCTCGATGGCTATTCGTTCATCAGAAACAGAAGTCAAAATTGTAGTAGAAAGAGATCCAGTCAAAACCTCTTTCGAAAAATGGGCTCAACCGGGTCATTTTTCTAGAACTTTAGCTAAAGGTCCAAAAACAACTACTTGGATTTGGAATTTACATGCAGATGCTCATGATTTTGATAGTCAAACTAATGATCTTGAAGACATATCTCGTAAGATATTTAGTGCTCATTTTGGTCAACTTGCAGTAATACTTATTTGGTTAAGTGGAATGTATTTCCATGGTGCTCGTTTTTCTAATTATGAAGCTTGGTTAAATAATCCAACTTCTATTAAACCTAGTGCACAAGTTGTTTGGCCAATTGTTGGTCAAGAAATTTTAAATGGTGATGTAGGAGGAGGATTTCAGGGTGTACAAATCACTTCTGGTTTTTTCCAATTATGGCGTGCTAGTGGTATTACTAGTGAATTGCAACTTTATACTACAGCAATAGGTGGATTAGTATTAGCTACATTAATGTTATTTGCTGGTTGGTTCCATTATCATAAAGCAGCTCCAAAATTAGAATGGTTTCAAAATGTTGAATCAATGATGAATCATCATTTAGCAGGTTTACTAGGTTTAGGATCTTTATCTTGGTCAGGACATCAAATTCATGTTGCCTTACCAATTAATAAATTACTAGATGCAGGTGTAGCCCCTCAAGAAATTCCATTACCACATGAATTTATACTAAATAGAGATCTTTTAGCTCAATTGTATCCTAGTTTTGCTAAAGGTTTAACACCTTTTTTCACTTTGAATTGGGCAGAATATTCTGATTTCTTGACTTTTCGTGGTGGTTTAAATCCAATTACAGGTGGTTTATGGTTAAGTGATATAGCTCATCATCATGTAGCTATCGCAGTTTTATTTATTATTGCCGGTCATATGTATCGTACTAACTGGGGTATTGGTCACAGTATGAAAGAAATTTTAGAAGCTCATAAAGGCCCGTTTACTGGTGAAGGACACAAAGGTTTATATGAAATTTTCACAACATCATGGCATGCTCAAGTTGGAACTAACTTAGCATTATTTGGTTCTTTAAGTATAATTGTAGCTCATCATATGTACGCAATGCCACCATATCCTTATCTAGCTATAGATTACGGTACACAATTATCTTTATTTACACATCATATGTGGATTGGTGGATTTTTAGTAGTAGGCGCTGCTGCACATGCAGCTATCTTTTTAGTAAGAGACTATGATCCAACAACACAGTATAATAATGTTTTAGATAGAACATTGCGACATAGAGATTCAATTATTTCGCATTTAAACTGGGTATGTATCTTTTTAGGTTTTCATAGTTTTGGATTCTATATTCATAATGATACAATGCGAGCTTTAGGACGTCCACAAGATATGTTCTCAGATAAAGCGATTCAGTTACAACCTATTTTTGCTCAATGGATTCAAAATACTCATGCGTTAGCACCTGGATTTACTGCCCCTAATGCAGCATCTAGTACTAGTATTACTTGGGGAGGTAGCTTGGTTGCAGTAGGCAATAAAGTAGCTATGTCTCCGATTCCATTAGGAACTTCAGACTTTTTAGTACACCACATACATGCTTTTACAATTCACGTAACAGTTTTAATTTTATTAAAAGGTGTATTATATGCACGTAGTTCTAAATTAATTCCAGATAAAGCGAATTTAGGTTTCCGCTTCCCATGTGATGGTCCAGGTCGTGGTGGTACATGTCAAAGTTCAAGTTGGGATCATGTATTTTTAGGTTTATTCTGGATGTATAATTCTATATCAGTAGTAATTTTCCATTTTAGTTGGAAAATGCAATCAGATGTTTGGGGTACTGTCAATAATGGTACTGTATCTCATATCACAGGTGGTAATTTTGCTCAAAGTGCAAACACTATCAATGGATGGTTACGTGATTTCTTATGGTCACAAGCTTCACAAGTAATTCAATCTTACGGATCAGCATCATCAGCATATGGATTAATATTTTTAGGCGCACACTTTGTTTGGGCATTTAGTTTAATGTTTTTATTTAGTGGTCGTGGATACTGGCAAGAATTAATTGAATCAATTGTTTGGGCTCATAACAAGCTTAAAGTTGCTCCTGCTATCCAGCCTAGAGCCTTAAGCATTGTACAAGGCCGTGCTGTGGGGGTAGCTCATTACCTCCTGGGTGGAATTGCCACGACATGGGCATTCTTCCTAGCAAGAATCATTGCAGTAGGATAATGGCTAGGAGGATCCGAAAAGCATTACGGCATCAAGATTTCCAAAGTTTAGCCAGGGTCTAGCTCAAGACCCGACAACCCGTCGTATTTGGTTTGGAATTGCAACAGCACATGATTTCGAAAGTCATGATGATATTACTGAAGAGAAACTATATCAAAAAATATTTGCTTCTCATTTTGGTCAACTTGCAATTATATTTTTATGGACTTCTGGTAACCTTTTTCATGTAGCATGGCAAGGTAATTTTGAAACATGGACTAAAGATCCATTACATGTGAGACCTATTGCTCATGCAATTTGGGATCCTCATTTTGGACAACCAGCTGTAGAAGCGTTTACTCGAGGAGGGGCTTCAGGTCCTGTCAATATTTCTTATTCTGGCGTTTATCAATGGTGGTATACTATTGGTATGCGTACTAATTTAGATTTATATAAAGGCGCTTTATTTTTATTAGCTTTAGCTGCTTTTGCATTAGTAGGTGGATGGTTACATTTACAGCCTCAATGGAAACCAAGTGTTTCTTGGTTTAAAAATGCAGAATCTCGTTTAAATCACCATTTATCAGGTTTATTTGGAGTTAGTTCTTTAGCTTGGTCTGGACATCTAGTTCATGTTGCAATTCCTGAATCTAGAGGGCAAACAGTTCGTTGGGAAAATTTCTTAACTGTTTTACCACATCCACAAGGTTTAGCTCCATTTTTTTCTGGTCAATGGAATATTTATGCTCAAAATGCAGATTCTAATGCACATGTTTTTGGTACTGCAGATGGGTCTGGTACAGCTATATTAACTTTTTTAGGTGGTTTCCATCCACAAACACAAAGCTTATGGTTGACTGATAATGCACATCATCATATTGCAATTGCAGTATTATTTATTGTTGCAGGCCATATGTATCGTACTAATTTTGGTATTGGACATAGTATAAAAGAAATACTGGATTCACATGTAGCTCCTAGCGGAAATATGGGTAATGGACATAAAGGTATCTATGATACATTAAATAATTCGTTACATTTTCAATTAGGTCTTGCTTTAGCTTCATTAGGTGTAATAACTTCTGTTGTTGCACAACATATGTATGCCTTACCTTCTTCTGCTTTTATAGCACAAGATTTTACTACTCAAGCTGCTTTATATACTCACCATCAATATATTGCAGGTTTTATTATGTCAGGAGCTTTTGCGCATGGGGCAATTTTCTATATCCGTGATTATAATCCAGAACAAAATAAAGGTAATGTTTTAGCAAGAATGTTAGAACATAAAGAAGCTATTATCTCTCATTTGAGTTGGGCAAGTTTATTTTTAGGATTTCATACTTTAGGACTTTATGTGCATAACGATGTTGTTCAAGCTTTTGGTAATCCAGAAAAACAAATTTTAATTGAACCTGTATTTGCACAATGGATTCAATCAACTCATGGTAAAGCACTTTACGGATTTGATGTTTTATTATCATCAAAAAATAGTCCTGCTTTTAATGCTGGACAAACATTATGGTTACCAGGTTGGTTAGATGCAATTAACAGTAATTCTAATTCTTTATTCTTAAAAATTGGTCCTGGTGACTTTTTAGTTCATCATGCAATTGCTTTAGGTTTACATACTACAACTTTAATTTTAGTTAAAGGTGCTTTAGATGCTCGTGGATCAAAATTAATGCCAGATAAAAAAGATTTTGGTTATAGTTTCCCATGTGATGGTCCAGGTCGTGGTGGTACATGTGATATTTCAGCTTGGGATGCATTCTATTTAGCAATGTTCTGGATGTTAAATACTATTGGTTGGGTAACATTCTATTGGCATTGGAAGCATATTACCTTATGGCAGGGAAATCCAGCTCAATTTAATGAATCTTCAACTTATTTAATGGGATGGTTAAGAGACTATTTATGGTTAAACTCATCACCATTAATTAATGGTTATAATCCATTTGGTATGAATAATTTATCTGTTTGGGCTTGGATGTTCTTATTTGGACATTTAATTTGGGCAACAGGATTTATGTTCTTAATTTCATGGCGTGGTTATTGGCAAGAATTAATTGAAACATTAGTATGGGCTCATGAACGTACACCTTTAGCTAATTTAGTTCGTTGGAGAGATAAACCAGTTGCTCTTTCAATTGTTCAAGCTCGTTTAGTTGGTTTAACTCATTTTTCGGTTGGTTATATTTTAACTTATGCAGCTTTTGTAATTGCATCTACATCAAGTAAATTTGGTTAAAAATACTGGATAAATTTTATATATCAATGATTTTGATTTTAAAAGTATATACTTTAAGATTTTTTTAATCTTAAAGTATATACTTTTTTATACTTATTTTCACTTTTTTGAGTACAATGATCAAAGGTATATATTTTCTAGATATAAATGTAACGCGGAGTAGAGCAGTCTGGTAGCTCGCAAGGCTCATAACCTTGAAGTCATAGGTTCAAATCCTATCTCCGCCATATATATTTTTTATAGAACTGTATTTTATATTATTTTATGTTAGTTTATATTTTTTTATAGTAATTATAATATTAAAATTAAATATATATAATTAATCTATTCAATCCAAAAATAGACAAGCGTGCATTTTTTAGATTTATCTGTATACTAAGAATGTAGTTTCTTCTTAGGATAAATTTATGGCTAACATTTTTATTTATTTTGGTATTTTATTCAGTGCTATCATATTAACTTTGCTTTTATTTATAGGTTTAAATAAGATTGAATTAATTTAAATTAATTTTCTATTAGTAATTTTATTATCATTATATTTTTCATAAACAATATTTATATATATTATTCACTATGGTTGAACCATTATTGTCTGGAATTGTTTTAGGATTAATACCTATTACCCTTGCTGGATTATTTGTTACTGCTTATTTACAATATAGACGTGGCGATCAATTAGATTTATAATAAAATTTGAAATTTTTAAAATTTTATTATATTTTATATTATTTTCATATTGTAAAATTGGAAAATGAAATGTTTTTATAATAAAATATTAATATATTAATATTTTGTTTTCCAATTTTATATATTATATAAAAATATCATATTATAACACGCCCTGTAGGATTTGAACCTACGACATTAGGTTTTGGAGACCTACGTTCTACCAGGCTGAACTAAGGACGCTCAATTTTTTTTTATGAAAGTAGATTCTCAATATATTTATTTAATATTTTTTTTCCTTATACAATGATTTATTATTTTATGTTTGTTTTTTTAATATTTTTATAAAATAAATATATTTTGATGATAGGGATGACAGGATTCGAACCTGCGACATTTTGTACCCAAAACAAATGCGCTACCAAACTGCGCTACATCCCTTCATCATAATTTAGTATATATCATATAATAAATATATGATATATTATATATTTTTTTAGTGCTAATAAATTTATTATTAGATTATAATATAAATATTATATTAATATAATATTTATTATTTATTATTTATATACAAAAATGAATAATACTATTAACCAATACACTGTATAACTTAAAAAAGATATAGTGTATTGTATAATATATATGTTGTTTTATAATATATTTTTCTAAAACAATATTATTTTCTTTTAGAATATATTTTGGTTAAGAAAGTAATTTATAATATTAAGTTTATATTGGAGATAATTGTTAAATGACAGATTTTAAAACTTACCTTTCTACTGCACCTGTAATAGCTATTATATGGTTGACGATATCAGCTGGTTTATTAATAGAAATTAATAGATTCTTTCCAGATGGTTTATTACTTCCATTTAATTAATATTATGTCTATATATTTAGATTTATTGTAATTATTTTCAATATCAAGATTAAATAATTATACTAAAAATATTTTCAGTATAATTATTTAATCTTGATATTGAAAATAATTACAATAAATCTAAATATATATATAATAGTTGAAAAAACAAATTATTAATTAAAAAGATCAATCATTTATTTATTAAATAATGAATATTTTTTACTTGAAAATTGAAATTTTTAATTGTTTAATAAAATTATTTTATTGCATTACTATTTGAAAGTGAATTTAACTATTATTTCGAATAAAAAGATATACAAATATGGCTAAAAATAAAGATGTAAGAATTAATATAATACTTGAATGTACTAATTGTCCTAATAATATATCAAAAAAATTTTTAGGATTATCTAGATATAGCACTTCTAAAAATCGTCGTAATACACCAAATCGATTAGAGTTAAAAAAATTTTGTCCTCATTGTAATTCTCATACTATACACAAAGAAATAAAAAAATAAAAAATTAATGTTATATGAAAGATTTTGTTAATAAATTAAAAAAAAATAGTCGTCGCCGTTTATCTCCGATTAAGCCAGGTGAACAAATAGATTATAAAAATATAGGATTATTGCGTAGATTTATTAGTGAACAACAAAAAATTCTTTCAAGAAGAATGACTAGATTAACTTCTAAACAGCAACGTCAGATGACACGAGCTATAAAAAAAGCACGTGTTTTGGCATTATTACCTTTTGTTAATAATGAAAATTAAACTATACTTTTTTTTTCATATACACAATAAGTTAATTTTATTTATAAAAAAAAATAACTTATTGTGTATATGATTTATATAAATTATTTATAAATAACAATACTTATATTTTTTTATATTAATAAACTTCATATAATATTTTTGTAAAATATTAATATTTTATATACAATAAATTTGATAAATCAAAATATAATAGTTACTAAAAAATGAAAATATTAATTAATATAAATGCTATTAATGAGTCTAGTATATTATATTTATAGTAAATAAAATTTATTAGATATTAATGTTGAATAATAGTTCAATAATAATGGGAAAAAAATTTATTTATGTTTTTTTTTATATTATTTTTTCAACTATTATTTTTTAAATATTCAAAATATTATATATGTTTGCAATAAATTTCTAATAATATATTGAAAAATTAATTATATTTTCAAAAAAAAATATTTTATTTTTTTTGAAATTGAGAATAGTTTATAATATGTACAAATAATTTATAATATTTACAAATACAAAAAAGTTGTATTTTATATTTCTATGAATTTTATTTATTTAAATTTATAAAATATTTAAATTTATTTAATATAGAGAATATAAAAAATAATATTTTTGTCTTGA
Organism: Isoetes taiwanensis; assembly: GCA_021234155.1. Taxonomy (NCBI): domain Eukaryota; kingdom Viridiplantae; phylum Streptophyta; class Lycopodiopsida; order Isoetales; family Isoetaceae; genus Isoetes; species Isoetes taiwanensis. The sequence goes on along the minus strand of JAJEKV010001059.1, from coordinate 3,787 downwards.
ATTATTTCTTATTGAAGAAAAAATATTTTTTCTTCAATAAAAATTATTGTTGATTTCATTTTTTATAAGATAATTAATAATAAAATTATTAATTTTTATTGTTAATTAAAATATTTGATTTAATTAATGGTTCAATAATATCATTAAAACAATTTTTATCTAAAACAGATATTTGGGCAAGCATTTTACGATTAATTAAAATGCGATTTTGATAAAAATAATGTATCAAACTACTATAATTTATATTTTTTTCTCTTATCATAGCATTGATTCTAGTAATCCATAAACGACGCATATTTCGTTTTCGTTTTAATCTATCTTTATAAGAATATGTTAAAGCTTTCATTGCTTTTTGATTAGCAGTTCTAAATAGTTTAGAATGTGTGCCACGGAAACCAGATGTTATTTTTAATATATTTTTACGACGTTTGCGAGCTATATAGCCACGTTTAATTCTAGTCATTGTTATTTGAAATAATTGAATTATTTATTATGAATTATTTATTAAATGTAATAATTAATAATTGAGTATTAAATTTCTTAATTATTAATTTTTTTTTGATTATTTATAATTATATTTATATTATAAATTCTTATTAATGAAAATTCTATTCTTTAAGCTACTAAATCAACAAGACCATAAGATTTTGCTTCTGTTGCAGACATATAAACATCTCTCTCAATATCTTCAGAAATTACCCAAACAGGTTTTCCAGTTCTTTGTGCATATATATTAGTTACACAATCACGCAATCTTAACAATTCTTCAGCTTCTAAAAGTAATTCTCCAGCTTGATCTTTAAAATAAGCACTAGCTGGTTGGTGAATCATAATTCTTGAATGTGGTAAAGCAATTCTTTTAGAAATTTCTCCACCAGTTAATACAAAAGAGGCCATAGAAGCAGCTACTCCCATACATATAGTACGGACTTCTGGTTCAACAAATTGCATTGTGTCATAAATTGCAATTCCAGGTAATACTGCTCCACCTGGTGAATTAATATATAAATACATAGTTTCAGAAACATCATCTGTATTTAAAAAAACCATTAGACCAATAATTTGATTAGCTATTTCATTTTGAATACTTTGTCCTAAAAATAATATTCTTTCTCTATAAAGTCTATTATATAAATCAACCCATTGCATTTGTTCATCGCCTGGTAAACGATATGCAATTTTAGGTACTCCAACTGGCATAAAAAAAATTAATAAAATTGAATTCCTGCTAAGTTAATAGAAAATAATTCTACAGCATAAATATATTATAAAATAAATAATATTATATTATAATATTATTTATTTATTTTGATAACCAATATTTTTTATAAATCAATTTGATTGCGACAAGAGCGGTGGAGTTAATTTTGAAAAACCCGCCTTCGTTTTTATTTTGAGGTTATATCTGATGAAAAAAAAAATTATTATCCGTATATGAATTCATTAAGAATTTTTTTATTGTATATTTTGGATTTAACAATATTACCTGTGCAAAGTTCCAATGTGGCTTGGCGCCAAATCTTATTGCAAATCAGAAATTTGCAGGCCTATTCATTCCCAATTCAGAAATCTGGTTTATTAGATAAAGTCAATATCCGAGACCAGGCATTTATCTTTGAACTGTTACCTGAAAAAGATTTGAATTCATCTAAACTGAGAAAATTATCTCTTTTCGTAGTAAGCTTGAACGTCATAAACAGTAAGGATTTCTTAATTACTACTTAAATGCAGATTGAGACAAAGGATTGTTTCCAAGTGTCAGACTTCAAAGATTCCTTACTTATTTATCAATCACTAGATATTGGTTATTGCAAATTCATCAACAAGTATGATCTTCTTCTTCTAAACATTTAAAAACTTCACTAACTTTATTAAATTTGTTTTTTTCTCTTAAATTTTTTTTTTTTTCTCTGTAATAATGGTTTTATGTATCTGATGTAATAATTATTTATCTGGTGCAATCATAAGTCTTGCTTAAAAAAAATTCAATTAATTTTTTCTGACGCAATAATTTTTCCTCAGCTCCTATTAAATTGATAAACAAAAAGACTTTTCTTAGTCTTCATGATATAATAGTTTTTATAGAATTTCTTTTTTATATGTGTAGAAAAGACTGTTTTCTACACATATTTTTTATTTTCTAAAATCTAACTTTTGTATAAAAAAGATCATTTATAGCTTCAACCATACTAACCAGAAAAACGAACTTTATTTAGAGTTATTAAAAGTTAATATTAATATTATAAGTCTAAAGAAAACAATAACAATAAAGAATAAGAAATCATAAATTTTAATTAAGATAAAATCATGAATTTTAATTATTTTTTATGAAAATAAATATTAAATAATATTTTATTTATATTTTATTAATATCATACTAAGTATTATATAATAATAATAATTAGCATTGTTTTTTTTACAAAATAAATGCTAAACTATTGAAGTCTACGATTGCAGATACATTTAATAAAATAAAAAATCATATAATAAAATATAAATTATCTAAAAATCTTTTAGATTGTTATTATTTTTTATATTTATTTTTTTTATATTCTATAGAAAATATATAAAATATATTTTTCTAATTGCAAGAAAGTTACTTAGTATTTATTTATCTAAAAAGAGGGGTATTGTTCATGGGTTTACCTTGGTACCGTGTCCATACCGTTGTATCAAATGATCCTGGCCGTTCAATTGCTGTACATATAATGCACACAGCGTTAGTTTCTGGTTGGGCTGGTTCAATGGCTTTGTATGAATTAGCAGTTTTTGATCCATCCGATCCTGTATTAGATCCTATGTGGCGTCAAGGTTTATTTGTTATTCCATTTATGACAAGAATTGGTATTACCAAATCTTGGGGAGGTTGGAGTATTACAGGTGAAACAATTACAAATGCAGGGCTTTGGAGTTATGAAGGTGTTGCTGTAGTACATATTATTTTATCAGGTTTATTATTTTTAGCTGCAATTTGGCATTGGGTATATTGGGATTTAGAATTATTCCGTGATCCAAGAACTGGAGAACCTGCTTTAGATTTACCAAAAATATTTGGTATTCATTTACTTTTATCAGGTTTAGTATGTTTTGGTTTTGGAGCATTTCATGTTACAGGATTATTTGGACCTGGTATTTGGGTTTCAGATGCTTATGGTATTACAGGTAAAGTACAACCAGTTGCGCCAGCATGGGGCCCTGAAGGTTTTAATCCATTTAATCCAGGTGGTATTGCATCGCACCATATTGCGGCAGGTCTTGTAGGTATTTTAGCTGGACTTTTTCATTTAAGTGTTAGACCTCCACAACGTTTGTATAAAGGTTTACGTATGGGAAATGTAGAAACAGTATTATCTAGCAGTATTGCAGCAGTATTCTTTGCAGCATTTGTGGTAGCTGGTACTATGTGGTATGGTTCTGCAGCTACTCCTATAGAATTATTTGGACCAACTCGTTATCAGTGGGACCAAGGTTTTTTCCAACAAGAAATAGATAGACGAATTAGAAAAAGTTTATCTGAAAATTTAACTTTATCTGAAGCTTGGTCAAAAATTCCAGAAAAATTAGCTTTTTATGATTATATTGGTAATAACCCAGCTAAAGGAGGTTTATTCCGTGCTGGTGCTATGGACAATGGAGATGGAATTGCTGTAGGATGGTTAGGCCATGCTAGCTTTAAAGATAAAGAAGGTCGTGAACTTTTTGTACGTCGTATGCCTAGTTTTTTTGAAACATTTCCTGTTGTATTAGTAGATAAAGAAGGAGTAGTTCGTGCAGACGTTCCTTTCCG
>JAJEKV010001058.1:0-34861 GCA_021234155.1 Isoetes taiwanensis | reverse complement strand
GATAGTAATAAGTTTGTTAAGTGCTCCTTATGGGTCCTATAGGCCGCATTGGCCTTGTGCTGGACGCATAAAAATCATTCTCTTACCTCATTCATAAATTTCATCCTTTAATGCGCATAATTATCACCTAAATGAATTGTGCAAGAATACATGGGATTCGATTAAGAAGGTAAGACTTAGAATATCAGATCATTTACAAAGCTTAAAATGATAAATGGACTGACTTCACGAGTTTGGCAAATAGACTTCTGAAGGATTCGGCGGTTTGGACAAAGAATTCAACCGATTCTTTTTTTTCTTTAGTGAGTTCGGAATAAATTCTTTATTAATGTGTTTAGTTATACATAACTAGGTGTATGCAAGTTATCATTGAGCGGGCAAGAGGTAAGGTATCTAATATTGCATCTTGTTCTTGGCTTGTGATGGTGACTATAGCCCTTTCTATTTACGTTCATAAACTAGTTTGTAGAGTTATATGGGCTTTATCATAATCCCAAATAATTTTAATATTGTTGGTGTGGAAGCACAATATTTGCAATATTGCTAGTATCCATGCTCACCATCATATCAAGAGTGGTTATGTTAAACCCAATACCACACATTCTAGATAAAACTTCTCGATGATCAACTGTTTGCTCATTTAGTCAACTTGGCGACTTCAAAAGGGCATGCATTTTCTTGCGGCGATATCAAGGCATTATGTGTTTGCATTCCTAGGTTCTTTCAAATTAGCTTGGAGGGCTTAGCAACACACATGCATAGATGGTCCCTAGACATTCAAAATTGCACAACTCAACTCGACTATATCTTAACATTGGCATTGTTTAAGATAAAAGACAATTCAATCAAATTCAATTGTGGTATACATAGTTTTGCAAATTAAAAGTTTGCGCCATAAGGTAATTGATTTTTACAAGGCTTAAATGGATGCCTGTAATGTTAAAATATATGGGTTATCATACTTCTTCTAGGGCCTAAACACCTCATGAAACAATCCCATGATAATTTTATTGCTAGTTTCTTTTTCTTCAACTTGTTTTTCATTTCTTCCCTTCCCTTCCCTGCCATCCCTCCCAATTCGCAGTACCCAACCTTTGCCCCAAGCCTGCCTTACCGCTAGTTTGCACTACTATTTTCAAGGGAATTAATGTTAAAAGCTTTAGAGTTTACATTGATAAATTCTCCACTCCAAGGAAATTATTTCTTCAAATCCCAATTTTTTACAAACTAGGATACGGGCAAAGCTCCACAATGAAAATGCGTAGGACTAGAATAATCGAAAGCCCGAAGCAGCAGAGGCAGAAGAAATGTATCTCTGAGATAACACAGGAGTGGAGAATTCAATGTGAGAAGCACGCCCATGAAACGAGACTCCACTGACAATGGTAAGAATCTCTTCCATCTCTGGTTAACATATGCTTCTAGAGCATGGGATAAGAAACCCTGGCTAAACCCCTCTTGGGTCCTCAGAGCAGAATAGATTTCACGGGCCAAAATAACACTATCTTCCAATGCCAAGCACCCTCCCTGGCCCAGGTTAGGTGTTATAGGATGTAAAGCATCCCCAGCAAGTGCTACTCCATCAGCAACCAACTTTGGAGTGAAAAATGGAAGTATCAACCTGTCTCTCAATGCACTCCTGCTTACCGTTTCTAATGGGGAGTTGTCTATGAGATCATACATGACTTCTTTACTATCACTTGACCAATCTTTGATCATCATTTTTGCCTCTTCCTTCACTCCCTCAGAGTTGGCCATCCAACCTGCAAAATGTGAACATAACTTAGGTTTGTAACACAACCATAAATTAGGATGGTGTGAGAAACACCTTGCTTAGGATTCTTAAATGCCATGAACCAGTAGATCTTATCCGAAGATACGAGACAATTCCTCTTGCGGACACCTCTACCAAGATATTGTCTAAAAATTGATCCAAATTTGCTACCTCCTGTATATTTAGCTACACCTCTGATAGCATATTGGCCCACAAACCCCGGTTCCTTCAGCCCCATCCATTGGGCAACAACAGAATGCACACCGTCACAGCCAATGAGAACCTACAACATTATTTCAAGTGTGATTGTTGACTAGAAGTATATCCTTAACCCAAATGCTGCATACCTTTGACTTGATAGTTGTTCCATCATCCAAATAAATTTCAGTATGAGATCCCTCTTTGGCTTTTGATATTTTTGCTACTTTACTATTAAATCTAATAGTTTCATTTGGAAGGGGTTTTGCAAGTGCTTCCAGAAGTGCTGTGCGCTCCACAGCCCGCAGTTCATGGCTGGAAATGTAAAACCATGAAATCTACAGTACGGAATTTAGGGGTAGCATAATTTTATGATTTATATATGGACTAGTAGAATAAGTAACATTCATAGATGTTACATTAGTGCATGATGCTTAGGAGAAAGGAAGGGAGAAAACAAAGACGTGGGAAAAAAGAGTTTCCATCAAAGACAAACATTTCTTCCTTTTCCTCTTACTTCCAATTTTTATTAGTTCTATAAAGTGTTTATTGGTTAAATCAAGAGTCTTAGCTACCTTTGAGCTTGTTTCGAAGTATCTAAGTTATGGAGAACATAGCTTCAAAAAATGCATATAGACTTCAAACTTATACTTTGTCACTGGAAATCTACTTACCTGATATTATTATTAAAGTTGGCATGGTGGATCAACTTCCCAGCCCCAGAAAGAATCTCAAAACTGCAGAAATGGATTATGCATTATCAAATTATCTGGAACAAAAGAAATACTCTTGCCTGCTAAATAATCAACAGGAAACAGAATATTTGACTGTTTTCTGCAAATTGATTGTCCAAAGAGCATTTGGATATATCTAATTATAGTGTTAGGCAATACATGCTATATATCTTATTTTCTGTGATTTGGTTCTCCAGATGGACATGCCTCAAATGTCACATATGTGGGCAAGTGCACACAGCAATCAACAGGCACCCAGCAATTCTTGTAGATGCAAAGAATAACAGGCTTAACTTACCCAGCCATGTTGATGTAATTTCCACCCAATTCATCTGAGACCTGTAGTGCGTCTAGAGCATGCCAAGCATTGTCCCAAAGTAAAAGTGAAGTTCCACCTGGTCTTAGCTTATCTGACTTCTCTAGAACCAGCGTTTTGATTCCTAACCTGAAACAGCATTAATTGCTTGAACAAAATGAGATATCCTTATATTGGGTTTGCAGAGAAAATCATGAATTACCTAAACAGAAGACAGAGAAAATCATGAATAAGGATATATAAATCTTAGCGTACATGAGTGACAAACATAGACAGAAGACTAACATATGAAACAAACCTATGAAATGCGAGAGCTATGGCAAGGCCTGCAATGCCAGCACCAATTATAACTATGTGGCCGGATTCGGCCTCCTCTTGAGAGAACTCATTAAGCTCTGCCATTGCTGTAAAATTTGATTAAAAATTTACGATGTGAATGTCCATCCTCTGAAGTTTCATGTTCCTTTTCTATTTCATCCATATCTTCCGAATTCCGACACGTATCATGTACTTCAATCATTTCATGGGTGACGCAATGCACATATATTTAATTAATGAAAATCTCCCAACCTAAATACGAAAAACTGTTAATGTACTCCAAGCCTTAAATTTGAAGTGTTTCTTGGGTCCTTGTCATGCACAGAAGGGCTAAATTTTTTTAGGCATTTTTGGCAAGGGGAAAATTTACCATTCAATAGCAACGCTTCGCATTGCGCCATGATTTAAAAAAAAATAATTATTATTATATTTATATTATGCACATATTTTCTTTGGTCTAGTAACACACTAGTCTTAGAACATGTATGTCTTGAGTTCGAGATCGTTCAGAATCGCACTATGTATAAACCCATTGCATGGCCCGCTTGAATGTCTTCGTGGACGTTATACCTTTCTACCTATTATATTATTATACGCTAAATGGTTTTAACTTTGACGATTGCGACGAGATGATGAAACTATGACAAGCAATTATTGTTCTTCCAGCAACCACAATGGAATGTGAGCGTGGCTTTGGATGACAAAACGTGGTTATAGGAAGTTTAAAACTGGCCACTCTTGAAACCTTAATGTTTTATCATTGTCTGCAATGCAAATTATGATCTGATTTTTGTTACTTGGAAGGAAGATAAGCAACATCACATTGTTTCTTCGTGAAACATATTAAATATTACTAATACTGTTATGAGTTACTTTGAATCTTTTTTGTAGTTATCAAGACTTAAAAGATACTCTTATGGTGCGGCGGTTCTTTTAAAGAATAATTTGAAGAGGTGGTTGATTCATTGTTGGATAGAATAAACAAATGGCTCGAGGGGAAAAAAAGGTAATATGGAGCAATATAAGAAGCCAGTTTGTGGGAATTAATTTGCTTGATTGCATATATTTTGTAGTACGTGGTCTTTTGTATAGTTTTATCGAAATGATTTTATGGTGAGGCTCTGTCGGGCTCTAGCAACCTCTAGAGATTTGCCTTGCAATGTGAAATCAACAACAATTATAGTTAAAGTTGTGTGCCCCTCTTTTCTTTGGAGGAAGGTGCATCTAGGATTACTCATGAATTTATTTTGATTATGTACCTGATGGTTGTGAAAAAATTGAGTATGGTACCATTGTGCCCCATTTGCAAAATTTGAAAGGAGATTGGCATGAATGGAAGAGTGGAGATGTTAGAATTGAGTTTTATTGTTGTCTATTTATTTCTTGTAGATGAATTTGTCTATTAGACATGACTATAGAATCGTGTTGTTTATAGACATTCAATAGCATAGGAAGATTAGGATTGATATGTGTCTGCATTGTTGAAGCTCTTCTTAATGTTTAAACTACACAAAAATGTTTTGTGGAACTATATATTATATGTCTATGATGGAAATTGTTATTGGATTAGAAGCAAAACTTGCATAGCTAGGTGAAATTCAAGGGGTATGTTAGTATGTGCTTTGCAAGAATCTTAACTATCTATTTCATCACAATAAATTTTGGGCCTGTGTCAAGGGTATGCTTACTATATTTTAAACCAAAATTATATTTGATTATATGGTGCATAAGGTCGTATTGCAAGGAACGATGAAGATATAGATGTAGTTACAATGGAATGATGAAGTTATAGATGTACCTATAAATGTAGCACAAATGTCGATGCTAGGTGTGTTGAGTTGCCCTAGCATGACAAAGATGTGTGCTATTTGAATTGATGCATTTCTAGATAGCACAAATAATTTACGCATTGACATAATGACATTTTTTTCTGAAAAAATTATTAAAGTCCTACTATTGGAAAAAAAAAGTCATGAGTGGTTGAGAGAGGTATAGTGGGCGTGTGTAGTGTGAATGTTTGTACATGCAATCAAATGTGAAAGAACTCTATATTGAGGTCCACGGAAGATATTGTACTTTGTAGAATGTGGATTCTTCAATGAACCAACATTATTACCAAGTCGATGCTATGTAATATATGAATTTGAAATGAGGTTGTAAATCCTTCCACGGGACCTCTGTTTACCCTTGCGAACCTTTGCAACAAATTTTGTAAGATAGTAATCATCTGACATAAGTGAAGGGTGAAATCTAAATGCATATAGATGTACAGTTGATTGAATGTGCATAGTTTGGAATAGTTTTGGTAGCTCCTTGGGATTCCACTCCTAGTTCAAGCTTTGACATAAATGAAATGTGAAATCTAATTGTATGTAGGCTTACAGATTGTATAGTTGATGAAAATGCATAGTTTGCAAAAAGCTTTGGCTTTGGTCCTTGGGGTTCTATTATATGGATAGTTTGGAAACGTTTTGGTAGATCCTTGCGGTTCTACTGCTAGTTTCTAGTTGCCACTTAAAAAGATCTTTGAAAGCCATTGCCATAAATTGTGAGCATGTTTATCCGAACTTGTTTTACTCTTATCTTGCTCTTCTTAGACTACTATCAACTTTTTTTTTTTGAAGAACGATAGACTCTTATTCAAAATTCCAAAAGAAGTACACACATAGATGCAGAGAGGAATAAAATCTCAAAGACAAAGATAATCCATCGAAAATGCCACTGCCTATGCATAAGATAAGATACCCAAATATTCCTCAAAAAATCAAACGCTTTTTCTCGAGAGCAAGCCGAGAACATAAGTATGCCTTCACCAATCTATCTTGCGCCTATTGAAGAAGTTGGTCCACAAGAATTGATAAGCCCTTGAAGATATACACAAAGGCGAGTTCTAAAAAATGCGGGGATAAAACTTATGAACCAAAGACATTAACCCGCAGACATCCCGTGGAAGGAGTTGCCACCATAAGGTAGAAACTTTGGGATCACGCAATTTATTCCGCACCCAGGACCACATACGCTTCCACGAGGAGGGGGGAATGCGAGTCGCCAACCAAAATTCGAGGGGGGGACAATGTCAACATCAACCGCCTTTTGATATAATGAATGCACAAGACGTTGTGCATTAACAATTTGGGGACCACCCAAATAGGCACATCAATCGATTAGAAGGAGCGTCTCGCGTAATGCCGCCAGCCTTTTGCCACGAGAAGTTCGTCCCATCGAGATAGCATAAACTTAGTCCGAAAAGCATCCCAAGTCAACAAGTGTCCTCGCCTCATACCAAGCACCAACTGGCAGGAGAATACCGAAAGACGCCTCCACCGGCCGAGTCAATGGATGTACAAGAGCACCGCGTAGGCATGTGGTTATCCGAGGAATCCACCAACACGTAGAACTCCGCCTTTGGGACATACACCGGATTAATCTTAAATAGCACACCTAACCGCTCCCAAGAATCAAGCAATCCCTTCAAGAAGGGGAAGCATTCTGGATATGGACGGTTGATAAAAGAGACACCAAGGAAGAATCAGCTTTAAGTGCCGGTTTCCCAAAAGGAATACACTTTGCCTAAGTGCTTGCGCAACCAATCTCATTCCGCATTTAATGTACCCATACCCACCAAGTAGCGACAAATGAACTTAGATATCATAATTTTACTTTCTTGCAAATGAAAGTCAATCATACCTAGACCTCCAAAGAAATTTTGGTTTGATACATGCGACCACCTACGACCTTCACAACTACACTGCCTCAAAGACCTTCCCAAATGAAGTTACGGACAATTGCGACAACCTCTTGAAACTTTGTTTGTGAGGCAAGCACGGCCCGGATGCCATATACACATGAGTGTTCTTTGAGAACCCGCTTTAGCAACTACTATCCGCCCTATTTAGTCAGATTCCACCAAAAAGATGCTTACGCGAGGCCTTCCACTATAACATCCCATCAACTTTTACTTCTAATATGAATTAGAGGACTGCAACAACATCTTTGGATCTGTGTTAATTGACTATCAAAGGTTTGGTTGAGTATCAAAGTTGCCAAGAGAATGTCATGTAGCTTATTCTTTTGCCTCTATAGCGATTGTTTGTTCATACAAACTTGAATGTGGGTTGGAGCCCTTGTATACCCTCAAGATTGAAGTGTTTGAAACGTAAAATGCATGGGACCTTTATGCACTCAATGATGTTGCTTGGTCATAGTTGGTACAAAGCAGATATGGTTTCAATTGTCTTCTCGGATATAATACATTGTCTTAGCAAGTATGTATCACACGGTCATCAAACCATTATATTGCAAAGGAAAACATTATGCATCCCTTGGTGATACAACCATTAGCTATACAATTCTCCAAACCTTAGGCATCAATATTAGAACAAAATTTAGAAAGTTTGGAATTTGTAACGGTATTGAAACTTTTTGCAACCAAGGTTGCTTCAGATGTAGACAAATGTTTTGATTTATTGATGTGGAGGTTTACACCTATAAGTACATGTTAGATAAAATTCAAAGTCATAACAACAAAGTGAAGTACACCCAAAGATAACAACAAAGTGAAGTACACCACGGATTTACTTGGATTGCAATAAATTGATAGCCATCCTTTTAGAAATTTTCAACCTACTCTCTGTAAACTTGTGGCTCGACCGAGTCCATGCGATGGGTACTAAATTCTTGCAAATAATACCGTGTTGAAAAGATTTGATGTTTGGCGGCTGCATGTGAACATGTAGATTGTCCACTACAAAAGAAACAAAAAAAATGGCGCAGCATTTGACCAACAAATAAATACTTCTAGAACATTTAACAAAAGGAACACCATATGAGATTCACTTTGGCATTCCGTAATTGAATCATAAATAAAGTGAAATTTAAGAATGAAGAAAGATGGGCAAAGCTACGGAAGGATTTATACAATTTTCTCACCTTAGAGACTCTTGCTACAATCGCCCAATGCATCCATCCTTACATGCAAACATGCTTGATATAATCAAAGTGAAAAGAAGAAACCTTTCAAGGAGATAATTGTTCTTCAACAGCTAAATAACATGCAGCGTTCTACTCTATAAATGCAATAATGCCATAATATGCATGTAGCATCATCCCATAGCATGAAGTTCCAAATTAGCTGTCTGTCCCATTTGCACTTTATAAAGAGGCAAAGTATTAGAGTAGGATGATCCCAACTTGGATCTAGGTGTCAATGCTTCCTAGATGCTTCAGCTTAATTAGAAGCTTGCTATTGGTTGGAAGTAATGGCAATGTAACTTTGGTAGTGACTTGATTAACTTGGCACTAAATTTGTTGTCCTCTGCTATAAGCTACATATATACAAAGTCACCAAATATGTCAGATTATATATGCACTACGTGATACATGAAACCCAAAAGCGAGTTCACAAAGGACTCACACAATGTGAACTATTGAAGAAGCTCATTAGTTGCAATGGGACCTGCAAACTCCGTGGTGCACCAGACACTTCTTAAAGCAAAGGTGGTTCCAAATTGTTGTCCTTGCAAAATAAACAAATCTGTTAAATATTATTGACACATGAGCAAGATCACAAAGCACTTACAATCTCAGTTCATTGAAGAAGCTTCATAGCTGCGATCAGAGATACAAACTTTGTGGTGCAATATCCTGGATAGTTCTTGAGAATGCAAGGCTGGCTCCAAGAGACGTTTGTGGGGAAAAAAATGCCTTTCTGGAAATTTTGTCTTATGCGCCATGCAGACAATTAAGCACGTGCATATAGCTTGCTAAGTGTCTTGTATAAATAGAGAATAAATCATGATGAGCCTATTTGCAAATCATCACAATCAAGTCATGCCAATCAAGCATAGTATTTGTAATCTATATTTTTGGCCAAAACTTAGAATCATAAGTATAGGCTACATGCTCTATGGAAGCTGCATTTATAGACGCATAGACCTTTTAAATAAAACTGCAACATGTACTGCATTTATTGCTTTACAACAAAGAAATCCAACCTGGTAGATATTATAACGTGTCACAAAGACCGAAAAGACAGACATATGGAACAACATATTTGAAAAGGGGAAAGGTTTTTTGACCTGATCAAATTGAAGCATCCTTTTAAATCATCCTGCTTGCTGCAATTGTTGCCTTCATCAATGATACCAGAATGTAAAAGCACGAAAAATACAGAAATATCTTTCCCCAAGTAGCCCTTTTGCACTTCCATAACCTGATCAAATTGAAGCATCTTTTTAAATCGTCCTGCTTGCTGTAATAGTTGTCCTCATCAATGGTATTAGAATGCAAAAGCACAAAAAATACAAAAATGCCTTTCCGCAAGTGGCCTTTTTGCACTTCCATCCTTTCAATCAACTTGCAGAAGCAACCCAGTGTAAAATACCTGGTCTATAAATGATGCTTTAAGTGGAATAATAAAAGAATATAAAGGACATACCTTTTGCTTCCAAAATTTTACCATGCATATATGCAGATGCAGCCATTAGCTGGGCATCAAATTTAGCGCTGAAGCTATTGTGAATAAAAACCAATGCTTCCCTTACATTTACAACTTGAGCTTTTTGTGATTCCAACACATTTTGAACGAAAGCTTTTTGTAATCTAAAAGTCATGCATCTGATACTTGATGTCTAAAAAAATCAAGCAATCTGTATACAAACTGCCCTGCCAACATAAATAGAACCCAGATGAATAAAGCTTATTTAAATAAATTTAAAGAATCAACCAACAAAAATGCCTATATACCTAAAATGTATCTCTAAAATAAGTTATAGGCTAGCAGAAGCTCAAGCAGGGCATCTTCAACAGTTGCACAACATTTTGAGATGAGTATCCTGATTCCAGCAGTCTATGACTCCTATATCTCTTTATTTAGATCTATATGCATATATATGGATCTGTATGCGAAGTTGATTAGCTGCTCTACCTACAGTTGAGATTGCATAATTGCATAATTGGGGGTCGTAACACCAAAAGATAGAAATCTATTTGAATAAGTCAAATTCAAGGGAATGCAATCTATCAGACCAACAAAGAAAAAATGTCTGGGAGAATAAATAGACAATATGTAAGAACAAATGGACATCAAATAGTGAGTACATCACATAGTGACTCAATGCAATATTGGAGCCTAAAGCCAATCCACAACACATGGATTTGATGTTGGAGGTTTATAACAACCCTAGACAAAGAAGATGGTGCTAAAGAACATACCTCCCATGCGACTCAAGACATGGTACATCGCTTCTTGTTTCAGTCTGACCAAAATGCAGCTCACAAAGCTACTTCTCTTTTGCAAAGAGAATGCTTCAAGAACTCAAAATCGGGGATATCAAGTTCCTCCAAGTTTGTTTGTGCATGTTTGGTGGCGGCGAGAAGGAAAACCCATCGATCAAAAGCTTAAAGATTAACAAGATACAAATGTCGCCGTTTTCCATCCTACCGCTTTTGGTACTCCGTGTTAAATCTAGAACAGAAAGCACGCTTATAACCCAAGGAGCCTCGAGAAATTCCGTTTTTCCAAAACAAATGAATGAAAACATAGCATGAAGATGCGAAAATGGACATCGATCGATGGAAATGTACCATGGAAGCAAATAAAATGGACATCGTTTAAAAAATATGAACCGAACCCCGCCATACCATGCCAAATTCACCAAAGCAAATATAGCGGTGGACTTTCAGAGAGATAAGAAAACCTACTATCCCCTCGTCCTCCACACGGCCTCCATGCTAGAAACTAAGGACACGCGACCTCCCAGAACTATCTATCTATGATATATCTCAACCCGAAATCATACAAAGTTTTTTTCCCGATTTTTGGAAATTCGGAAATATTTTCCGGCGGCCAAAATTTAAAAAACCTTAAGAAAACCAACCCAAGCAAAAATCCAAAAGTTTTCGAACCCCGGAAAACCGAATTTAAACAATAGGATTATCTATAATTTTAATGTTTTCCTCTTATGATTTTTATGGTTTAAGTTTTGAAATGTCTTTCAAAAACTTGGGCAATGCAAAAGAATGGCGGATGAATTTGTTATCAAATTGAAAGGCAAGTTGAAAACTCGTCCTTCAAAAAAATACTAGGGATCCATTTAAATTTAATGCTTGCTCCAACTCCAATCTAGAAATTTAATTAAACGCAAGAGAAAATGCCTCTTTTATATAAAATTGTTATGCGATCGTATCTCCTTATAATTTACTGGATTTTACCATTTTTTTCTACCAGTAATTCCTCAGCATCTACTTTTTTCTTGATGCCATTCATTTTTCTTGCACCTCAAAAGTTTCTTATAAGATTTGCTGGCTTGTTGATTATCAACAGCTATACTTAAGGTATGTTTGGCAAGCATGCATTCCTTGTCAAACCACTTTTGGTTTTGGCGCTTTACTTTATGCTTAGTAGTCCCAAAGACTTCATTTGTTACTACCAGCATGCTCTTAATAAGAGCCTAATTATATCCAAATGCATATGTTGGCCACTTTACCTGTTCAAGTCTGTTTATCAAAGCATTTGCATATTTACCTGCAATTTTGTAATTAATTTTGATGTGCTGAGGCTTTAAAATCTGCTTAGGAGCATGTGCCTTATGAACTTTGAGAGTCAAACTGAGAGGCGCATGGTCTGACAAGTTGCTTTTCTCCTTTCTAATTGTGTAAGGTAGTAAGTTTGGTGAAGTCATAGATATCAACTAATGGTCTAATATCATATTCCCATGTTTCTAGTCGGCATCAACAAGAATAGAATCTTTAAAGGGCATGCAAAATGGGGGTCCTCAAGGCATTCTAGGTCTCACAATATTATTATCTAGATAAAAACTTATTATTAGCATCTCAATCTTTTACTTCTTTACGCCATGCATCATATAGAGGCCCCTCTGTCAAGAACCCTAGGCATAGCTTCAGGTTGAGGAGGACGTACCACCGCGTTTAACACAACATCAATAACTTTGTCAATTTGGAGTACAAACCACTTCATCAACAACCCGTGAACTTTGTGCCTTGCTTCATTTCCTAGAGCAACATGCACCTTCTTTTGCTAACTCCCAAGTCACAGCCTTCGGTGATTCTCTTAATGCATTCTTTATTTTATCCAAGGGTGGATATCGAGTGAGTCTTTTGCATGCCCTGTGTATTAAGATTTTCATCTTGTGCTCTAAGCATGGTATTAACTTTAAACCAGTTTGGATTCCTCGCAACCTTAACTAGTGGGCTAATTATCTCTCAAAAATTTCTGAATTTGATGATTACACTCTATCTATGATGGCTTTTTAGAGGGTGACCTATTCATCATTGTCTTCCATGCAGGATAACCCGTTCCATCGAACACATAAAACATCCTTGTTCTAGTCCTATGGATGCCGCGGCCCCCTCTGATACCATATTGAACAATTGAATAACAGAGAAGATACAACACCAAAAGATGATAGTATTAATTGTTGATATGTAATAGATATATTATGCCTCAAAGGACATAAAAGGTAAAGCATCTAATAATAGGATTGAGACACTAATAATAAGTTAATATCTAGATAATAATATTGTGAGGCCTAGAATGCGTCAAAAATCTCCTCCTGCTATTTCTTCGTTGCTCGATATTTTGATATTACTTGCTCTCTGTTTTCTATCTTCCAAAACTAAGGCTCACCGCCTTGCTTAAAAAGATCAGAAACCTTAGATTCAATTTGAATAACAAAATCCTGAGGTTGTTTAGCAACAAAATTTTGGTCCAGTTTAGTTTTGAAACGATTGATGTCACCCGCAACACCTTGTGCCCTTGCTATTTCTAGGGCTTAATTCTTCGCTTGCAGGTGAAGATTGGTTTCCTGAAGTTTCTTCTTACGCTCCATCAAATCCATCTCCGTGCTTTTGACCTTTAGTTATTTTCTATATCAACATCTTCATCCGGCTATGGAGCAAATTGAAATATTTTTGTGGTGGGTCTCCTTTACTTGGTGTTTTGGTGGTCTTGCGTTTCCCTCCCATGGGAGCGTCTGTTACTTTAAAATGGGTCGCGACACATTTGCATCTCAATGTTACTGACTGATTTAATGCTAACTGGTCCGTGTCATCCATCTATGTGTTTTCCATTTAAAAGTTATGTTACCATTTATTACACAAGACACTTTGCCACAAGTTTTTTAGTAACAAAGGCTTATTGAGTCAAACTAGCTATTTTGAACATGGAAAAATGCTTTTTTAGTGCCTTTAACTTTAATAAGATGACAAGAAGTACGTAAGGAAGGAAGGAAGGTACTTTTATCGTCCAATTTGAGACCAATCTGGTCTATGGGACCCAATAAAAACGCAAACAAGCTTGGACATCGCCTTGATTAAAACCCTCACCAAGGGTTTTCGAGGGAAAACCGTGGCGCGAATCACCGGCCGACAAACCGTCCCTAACATATAAAAATGCGTAAACACCCAAATATATATACGGTCATACATTTGCACCCGTAGTGCCTAATCACGCCGAAAGCGTACCAAAGGGGCAAAGGTGACCTCGCAGTCCGGCATTCTCCTCGAATGTAATGCGCCCGTGGCACGTGACCGATCACGCAGGTTCATCAAAGAAATGGGCAGGGCAAGTCCTACCGCATCAAGGGAGCGCCGCATCCGCCTCGATCCGAATCAACGCCGGCAACTCGAGTGAGACTCATCCTCAATGGCACCCGCTTGATGCTGATCGACAGACCGCCCCGGCGGGTCCCCTTAATCCACCTGCCCGCCGACGCGGCGACTGCGGCACCTCGCGTATCGGGAGGCAATGAGTCATGCTTTTTCAGGGGCGTACCGGGAACGCAGTAGAGCTGCGGCCCCAAGGCCAACATGGGGTTGATGTGCCCTTGTAATGGGTCGCTTTTGACATGCTCTAGAGCCGGGTTCGAGCTTGCCAAGGAAACAAGCGCCTAGGGTACTCCCAATGTCATCCACGACCGACGGCCGTGGTCCACCTCAAGACGCATTCAGGTATCCCCCGCGCCCCATTTGGCGAACCACCTGATCTCTTACCCTCCAACAGCCTAAGCCGCTAGGGACCCATTGACCACCGGTGTAAGCCCGGTCGCGGGAGCCGAGCATCACCCATAGTAACCACTTTCCTCAAAATAGACGATGTGTCTATCAAGGGCTGCCAGCTGAAATGGCAAGAATCCAGTTTCCTGCAGCAGAATCGATAGGGGACTGGGTTTCACCCAAGTGCCTGTGCCAAAAATGCCATACACACCTGCTCCAAGTCATTCCAGGTCGCCAAAGAGGCGGCCGCCCCCAAACCTCGATCCCGTCTGGAAGGACGGGCTCGACCCGGTGCCTAACAGATGTGGTGATGGCCCCAATCATAGAGCTCTGGTGACGGTATTTGTTGTTACGATGGCATAAAGCGCTTTCCGGCCCTACACCACCATAGCGAATATACGCCTCCGGTGAGCGAGGAGGGGAACTCCACCCCCAGTACTTGTAGGTCAGGGAGGCATGGGGTGGCGTGAAGAGGGATATGAGAACCACCACTGGTCTTGGCAGATTCACGCAGCGTCCATGTAGCCCCCGACAAAATGTGTCTAGGGCATCTAGGTGAGACAAGCATGATACATTGTTTGCAACAAAATGAAGTACTTATTGAAGGTAGAACCATGACAATATCAAGCATGGCAAATTGTTTACAAGAAAATGTAGTACTTATTGAAGGTGGAACCATGACAATATCATAAGTTATGGAGAACACCTTATTGTTGCATAACACGACATCTTATCTTTATTGAAGAGGCCAAACAACAAACAATGTAAAAAGAAAAAAATTATTGGTTTGTATGATGGCCAATGAAAACAAAAAAAATCCGATAGATCTGTAATTACAGGGAGTGGCATACCAAAATGTTTTGAAAAGATGGGACATTTGAAAGTCTACAAGCAAACAATGTGTAGCACAATAACAGGGGGTTCCAGGGGGATTTGATATGGATGCATAAATCACCATTCTTGAGACCATCGACCATACCTCGAAAACAATTGAATAGTGGATTATTATAAGAAATATATAGATTCAATATAAAATATAAGTATGTTACCTCGTTAGTTGCATTGGTTAAAGCATTTTTGTTAGGATAGTGAATTATTTTGGTAGAAGTTCGAGTCCCTGTGTTTCATATTCTAAAACCTTAGGCGAACTTGTATTTCATATTTCAAAATCATAGGCATCCCCAATCATAAATGACCATAATCGAAACAAAAGGCGTCCAGAGGCCACAACATACAATCTGAGCCGTAGGATGGATGGATCTGACGATGGAGTAGTTCAGGGCGCACCTCGTTTAAAATATGTAGCAAGACCAAGCATTTCGAAAAGATGGGACATTTGATAGTTTCCCAGCAAATATTATCTTTTTTTTCTTCAATCTAGATTATTAAGTAAGGTCATACAAGATTAAGGATTGTGTTCTAGCCTTCAGACATGTCAAAGACATATAAAGGTCTGTCGTTATACAATGCATTCTCCACCAAGTCACATTTTTATGGTTCCCTTCAATGTTTATTACTTGTTTTGATTGAGGGATCTACTTTGTTAGCCCTTATGACATGTTGCAAGTGGAGTTTTCAACCTTATAGCACAAAAATATTCAATTGAATTGCACCACTTTTCCATAGCAAATACGATCTAAGGCATATAATCAACGGGCATGGCTAACATCGATGGGTAGCAATGGAGGCACAAATGTCTAAGGTATGTGTCAACCTTTACGTAGTTATAAATAATGAATTAACAAATAACTAGCATGGGTTTTTATAATTAAATGCTATAGATCAAAATACCACTATGAGGAGGAATACAAGAATAGAAAAAAAGCTTTAAAAAAAAAAAACACAAAAGCTTTCAATATGTAGCACAATAACAGGGGGTTTCAGGGGGATTTGATATGGATGTAAAAATAACAATTCTTGAAACCATAGACCATATCCCAAAACAATTGAGTGGGTTGTTATAAAAAAAAAAAACATAGATTTGAAATAAAAAATAATCAATGTTAGAATATTGAGTTATTTTGGTAGAGGTTCGAGCCCCCATATTTCATATTCTAAACCTTAGGCAAAGCTGTATAAAAGCTCGATATTCCATCAAAATCTTAGGCAAGCTCGTATTTCAACTTTAAACTCATAGGTGCCCCCAATCATTAATGACCATAAGCGAAACGAGAGGTGCCAGGAGGCTCCAACATACGATCTGGGCCGTAGGATAGACGGATCCGACGATTATGGTAGTCATTGCAGGGGTGCACCTCGTTTAGAATATGTACCACAATAATTGGGGGGTTCCAGGGGGGATTTGATATAAATGTAAAAATGACAATTCCCGAAACCATAGACCATATCCCAAAAACAATTGTGTGGATTGTTATAAAAGAAAACATAGATTTAAAACATAAAATAATCAGGTTAGCTCATTGGTTATGTTGGTCAAAGTGGTCTTATTAGGATATTGAGTTATTTTGGTAGAGGTTCGAGCCCTCGTATTTCGTATTCTAAAACCTTAGGCAAAGCCGTATAAAAGCTCGATATTCTATCAAAACCTTAGGCAAACTCGTATTTCATACTTTAAAATCATAGGTGCCCTCAATCATAAATGACCATAAGCGATACTTTAAAATCATAGGTGCCCTCAATCATAAATGACCATAAGCGAAAGGAGAGGTGCCACGAGGCTCCAACATACGATTTGGGCCTCTGCAATCAATCCGGTCTGCTCAGTTACGACTCTTTCTTTTTCTGCTACCAATCCGGGTTGCATAAGCCTTCAAGCAAGATCTGAAAGATATTTTCAAGCTGTTACGAGGTAATTCTTATAAGCCTATGATTTTATAGCACGTAAAAGCGGCTCCTTGGCTTTGTGAAGCTTCGGCTATGGCGATGGAGCGAGCTCCACGAGCACTCATAAAGATTAAAAAGATAGTTAGTTCTTTTCGTTATCCGTTTAAATCCGCGTTTTTTGCTTCTGTCGACACCAAAACCCAAGGCTTTCGGATGTTTTGGCGTTTCTTCATCTTCCAACTTTGAACCCGGTTGATTTTCCTAATTCCGGACTTTTTGTGCTCGTTGTTGCATAACGGAGCGTATGCTAGAATCTTTTGTCTCAAGAACCGTGGGGTTTTGTAATGGGGCAGGCGCTTGAGATTGGCCTTGAATTGAGGCGTTTTGTGTAAAATTGAAATTTGATTGGAAATTGCAATAGATGCAATGGTGTGGCAGTTCTTTGCAAGTTTCTAGGCGGCTATGGCTACGCCACAGAACTTCAGTTCAAGGAGACATGGCTGCTCCAAAGGCAAATCTAATTCTTCCCGCTTGGATTTCTCGATTACGGAGATGAAAAGGGGATCTGAGGGATCTGAATAAGGTAGAGAAGCTTCAATGGAAGATGGAGGCGAGAGTGTCCCATATTATTTCCTTGATTCTACTTACTTATGTATTTGTTCTCTACATGCTCCACCATTCCTACTGAAGGTAAGCCTTCAATCTTTTCCAATATGTTATGTTTTTTTTTTCAATCTATTTGTCCACAGAGCAAATACCGTATTAATTATATCCCTCATCATAACCACATAATTTGGAACCCGATTACCTTATAAATCTTTGTCCGGAACCCATCAAATTGTCTAATTTTTTTACCGAATTGTGTTAAAAGACTTCCTTTTCGTTGTTGGACTTCGGATGTTTTAAACTTTCCTCTGAGATGAAGCTTTGATGAGGTCCAATATGCCATATTTGCAACAATCAACTGAGTTTGAAAATGGAGCAAAGATCACGCAGCAACAGCAAAAGGTTTGCCCTTCAACTCCAAAAATTTGGAAGGCGAAAGATTAAATTTCCTAAAAAGATTGCAAAGGTCGTGGTTTATAAGCTGCTTTGCCATGGTATCGATGGACAAAAGAGCATTCGGCGTGTTCTCGGAGGTAATTAAGAATGCCCTCTAGAATTAGGTTTAAGTTGGAATAAGTAACTTAGCGGCCCTTTGAAAACACCATTGGACCGGGTTGGCGGGTTGTGAATAATCGACTATGTTCATGAGAGTAAAAAGATTGACTATATAGAGGGATTGCGTGATAGTCTGCAGATGATTTGTTGCTCAAGGCCCAAAGACTTGTGTACCGAATGGAAATTCAAAACCGCCCACTCCGAGTTTGACAAGGGCCTCATCGAGGGGAGCTATTTTTCAACCCGAGTCCTGCAAAGGTGATGAAGTTCTCTTTATTTCTTATTGCGGTTCAGAAAACAATGCGTAGAGTTTTGTTATAGTAGTTCATAAGTTCATTCCATTGATTTATTGAGTATTGGGCAAGGTCGGCTTGATTTTTTAAGCTTTTTTTAGACTAGGCCTCACACAACTCGATGGTTTACTTCACCCACTTGAGCAAATGGATATAAATGGATATAGGTCCTTTGCTTTTTGAAAGGCTTTTTTGTTTTTGGCGGGGATGTAGCCTTGGCAACTGTAGCAATGAAACTGTTTCCATTTTCATCCATATTGGACAAACTCGGCTGACGGAGGGAAATTACAGCATAAAGGCGTTTCTTTATTGAGACAATGGATGACAATGCATTGCCACTTTTTCTTGCAACAACGAATGATTGAAGCGAATCCACCAGAGAGGGTTTTCAAACTAAAAGGTAGCGATCATTCGCCATTTGTTTTGAAGCCACAGTCCCTCCACAAAGTGCTGGTTGAAATTGCAGTGTACATATCTATAATATAAGAAAGCTTTCCTTGGACCAATAGTTTTGTACTCTTCCTTTTCTCCCTCGAGCAATGGAAAATTTTAGTACTTCTGAGCCGTGTGCATTGGAGAAGAAAAATCAAACTTCAATCCATTTTCCAAGATACTTTTGGAAAGTTTATATGTGCACGAACGTCTTAAATATTGACCAAGTGCACGAAATGTTGGCCATTGTCTTGCCAGAACTATGTATTAGAACCATGGGTGAATTATGTAGTAGAACTATTTATATATTTGTGCATATTACGCGGCGACGCGCTATGCCTTATACACAAGATGCTCCACGCAGAGACTTGCCCTCCAGTTTCAACTAGAAAAACACGAAGCAACAATGAGAAAAAATGGCACGCACGCCAAACCTCCATAGTTTGATATTCCATTTTCTACATCTCAATAACTTACATGAAGTCCACTCAATTATCATGAATCTACTATTCTTTTGTATAAGTCAAAGCTTATATGCTTCTAGAGTACTACTTTCGGTGCAAAGCTGGTTAAAATCGCTAGTTAGGAAACTCTGCACTAGCTTGGTACATGGCGAGCTTCGCACTCGCATCATCTGCCAAGGGAGCTAAGCTGAGCTTTGAAAATGGGTGTAAAAGTCTTATTTTTAAAAATGGGAGCTAAGCTGAGCTTTGAAAATGGGTGTGAAAGTCTTATTTCCATTTTTAAAAAACTGGAAAATCTTGATGCACTTTTATTACATCGTTATACGCTCATTGATCACTCTATTGCTCGGCTATCTTATGGGTACTATGATATTAGTTGCCCTGATCTTTGAAAAAATAGCCAAATCATCCTAGCCATATCATTTCGGATCGACATCCCCTCTTTGCCCTCCTACTTTTAGTCTTTCATGATCAAAGTTGGGGTATATACCTTGCATCTCAAATGTTTATTGTTGTTCCTTTATAGAACAGCTTGATAATGAAGCAACTGCTCCATAGCTTCTGGCATAGCCGAGAGATATAAAAATCCCCTTTGCATTTGAAGAACATCTCTCCACGATTCCAAAGATATAAAATCCCTTTTGCATTCCAAGAACATCTTTCACACCATTCCACGGATATACAAACCCCTTTTCGGGGAGTTAGTCGGGGAAGAAAATGTTAGCGGCGGCTAAGGCATGCGCGATAAATTTCTTGTTTGAAGGTCACAACTCAAAGCATATGCTTCAAAATTCATGAAAGACATAATTTAGCAAATAATTTGAAGTTGATGCTAAAATGCTTAATCCAAACAATAAGATATATGCATTACATATTTTTAATGAATAGTAGCTCATGAACTACTTATTTCCCAAAATTCACATTGCGATCGATTAACATGAGGAAGTTCTTGAATTTTAAACAAACTGTGGACCAATAATGGTCTCAGGACAGAAATATTTCTTGATTTTTTGAGGACAAGTGCTTGCTAGTGTTTTTTTTTTTTGTTTTTTTTTTTTTTTGACAATGCTTAATACTATACTCATGTGTAGCTTTCATGTGTAGCTGCATGATTTTTTCTCTAAAGACTTTGACGATGCATAGAGCAACAAGGGGCAATGGCGCATGCTTCACAACAAGATCAAGAAGGTTAAAGTCGTAAAGACTCCCATTGGAATATGCAAGTCCAGTGACTCAGCTTCCCAAGACCAATCAGGTATTGTTGTGGCTTTGTAATTTGTATTCTACTCTTACAAAAAATAAGGCGTCCAACGTGAAGATATGTGGCTAGACATGGCCGTAAATAGGGCTCTCTCAACTTGCTGAAGTATTGCAGAATATCTCTAAGTAGAGCTTTTAGATAGAATACCTTTAGTGAAGAACTATGACTTATTTGCTGATACATTTGGTAAGTATCCTTGGGAAAAACTCGTATGAATAGCATGCTGTTGCTTTTCACATTTGTCTACTTGTATAAAACAGGTGATAAACAAGCAAACAGAGGTCTGCTTGGTTCTTATTTATTTGTTTATGCTATTTCATTAATTGCCAGTCCACTTTTCAGCAAATTCTAACCTTATGGGCAAAGAGGTTACAAAGGGTAATCGGTGGTGAACCGAGAGACCCAAATGTACCTTTTGGCCCTTGCTTTGTTACCATCATCATGCTAACAAAGTTAGAAATGGTGGTCGAATTGAAGATGAACAGCCATGGAGCATATACAACAGTTGATATGGCAGATATAAATGATAAGTTCTTCTCTTTATTAGTGCATGCTCTTTTTCACATATTATCCTTGCTTTTATTACACGAAGTCTCAATAGTTTCTTTGAGTAAAATGAAGCATAATCATGATCAGTTCCTAAGAGGTCATAGGTGTTGTCCAGTTGTGAATTTTGTGAAATACACATTTTGCTTCCTACTTAGTCTACATTTACTTGGTTTGCCAGAGTTTGGTGGAGCTAAATCTGCAAAACAGGTTTGAGGGCTTTTTTTGTACAAGCCTACAATGAAGAATCCATCTTTGACTCAAACAACATGCAAGAAAAGCTGTTATGAAACAAGTGGTAAATATTGCTCAGGTTTATGAAAGAAACCAGGATATATTCTGCTGCTGCATATATAAGCCATAAAAATTATGATCATGATGCTGTCTTTTTATCTCTAGGATATACATTATGCTTTATCATGTCTAAGACATTTATCTGGAAGAATACAGTGATATCAATATAATGTAAGGAAGTTTGATCTTTCGCTTAAATGATCTTGAATGCATTTTCCATACTTCAGGTTTAATGGTAATAAGAGCATGTGTCTATTTGCTCAAATACACTATGATTGCATATATATTGGATCTTTACAATAATTGTTTAAATGAACAATGCTCTCGCTCTAATGTCATATTGCTTGTTTAGCTCTACTGGCTGGAAAAAGGTAAAAGAGATCACATGCACATAGACTTTAATTTACAAGCTTTGAGGCATTGTGTTTTTGTCTCGAGTTACTGTATAAGATGGTTGGTCAAGAGTTGTCCACTTCTAAGAGGTTATTTAGAACTTTGCTTCTAAGTTCTCATTTTATTCTTGAATATTTATTTTGAAATCCATGTACTCGACTTTTAGTTTTTGGAACTGGTATGCCTACTCCTTTATTCCTTAGGTAATGCTATTTATCCTGAGATCAAGGTTTAGAAGTGCCATCTTGGACTTTCGCGGTTCATGTATGGATAGATAATACTACCAAGGGATTGACCGAGGTAGATGTTTATTCTAGTTGGCTTTTGTCAAGGCTAGGATAAGCTGGATTTTTTATTTTTTATTTTTTTTTGAACGATATTAATACTGATTTTCTAACAAAAAGGGATATTTGTTGGAGCTTAATTAGATGGTTCCTTTTGTTTAATAAGTGTAAGTCACAATGTTGGAATTGACCATGGGTTTCTATTGTTAAAACTTTCCAAGACCATTAAAGCTTTTCCAAAAACTTAGGGTTAACATTTCCCGACGGTTTTCTAGTGGCACAGACCAACGATGCTCACTGCCGTTGATGGCCAGATGGATTTTTTGCTGAATTGCAAATGCTTCGCATGCTTAGTACAGTTCCTATTGTATTTATCCAGGCAAAGATTTATTATTGAGCTTCATTCCTTCTTATCTGACGCCTACTTCCGGAATGAAGTTTTGAGGCTGATTTGCTACCGAATGGGTCGAAAGAAAGGAGGATTTAACAAAGAAACAATCAGGAAGATGGAAGAAGAGAGGCAAAATTTTGCCAAGAGAAAGAAAATTTATGATTTCCATCAGTCTGCAAGACCAAAGCTCCAGATCCCAGTGGAAAAGATAAGGATGGAAATGAGAACGTGGAAGCCCAAGTAGTTGGATCTGCACAGCTCCATACTCAGCATACTGAAATCAGGGATAATCCCAAAGTTGGGAATATTGCTAACAAACATCAACAAAAGGAGAAGCACATTGCTCAAAACATGCTGGATAATGAGACCAACAAAGCGAATCAGGTCTGATGCATTACTGTTTAAAATTGATTCTATCTACTTGGATCTTAGATTGGTTAGAAACACATGATATTTGTTATTATTAGGACAGATCTGAACAAGGTACAAGTTTGTAGGCTTGTAGAAGGACTCACTACTAATTGGTTATTTATAACTAACATTTAACTCATAGTTTTATAGACTGTTCTTCTGCAGCATAAAATGATCACTAATGTCTTGAGGAAATGGTAAAGTTAAGCTACATGTAGATTGATTCTGTAAAATATGGTGGATGGTGATGACGAAAATGTTAGCATAACCAGGATAAAGATCTGAAGAATACTTTAAGGTTGGATGAGTGAAAGTTGCTGCACACATATGGAAACCAACGGATAAGACTTAAGGCATTTTTTTATGTTACCTCAATTTCTGGGTTTAACCCAGAACCAAGATTTGAGTCTAGGTGTTTTACTCTATGTTAAGTGCTTACTTGTACAATGTGATATTATTCCAGGAGAAAGAACAGATTATTCAAAATGAAGAAGTTGATATTAACAACATATGGATTAAGGAGCTTGTTCTTCTGAAGTACCATGAATGCCATATATCCAGCCCCAACAATGCTGTTCAGACTTTGATTGCATGCATTAAAAATAATGAAGTGCACGAGTACATTATCTTCAAAAAAAATCTCATTGACAAAGCAGGGTCTCCGGTAAGCTATCTCGGATTCAATG
Organism: Isoetes taiwanensis; assembly: GCA_021234155.1. Taxonomy (NCBI): domain Eukaryota; kingdom Viridiplantae; phylum Streptophyta; class Lycopodiopsida; order Isoetales; family Isoetaceae; genus Isoetes; species Isoetes taiwanensis. The sequence goes on along the minus strand of JAJEKV010001058.1, from coordinate 11,108 downwards.
GATGGTTCAAACTCTTCCTCCTCGTGAAGAAATCCAATTTCAAGCTTGAAATTACCACTATGTATAACAACATGCCTTCTGTTTTTTATGAAAGAACTTGTCTGGAAGATGAGATGGGTGTTACGAACATAGGTTAGGCCCTAAGTCATATGTTATATGCATATGTTGGTCCCTAGGTCATAGGACCATTAAACCTAAGGATTAGAGGTTTAAGGGACAAGTGGCTTAAGGAGACTCCAAGAGTCCATATGCATGCATGCATACATGTGGCGGCATGCCACAAGAGTAGATACCCTATATAAGAGATCATGGATCTCAAGAAGGGGAGGCCATGAAGAATGGATTAGGAGAACGATTAGAGAACTGCGATGTTGCGGTATTGATCCGAGGGGATCAACACAAGTTTAACCTTGGGGAGTCCAAGGGACTCGGGAGTGGGGAATCAAAGGGATTCATGGTAGCCAAACTTGGCCCGTTCCATGGGTTGTAACATTGGTATCGAGCCTAAGTTTGATCTTTGGGTTGGCCGATTACCTTGATTAAGAGAGCGAGAACTTGAGAGCAATTTTGGAGCATCCATGAAGTGCAAACATTTGGCCTTAGAATCGTTTTTTCAGGCTCCACAGGGACCTGAGAAGCCAATATGAAATCGCTATGCTTGATCTCGGGCAAGCGGGGCTTGCTAAATCATGTTTGGGGCCTGGAAAAACGGATTTTTACAAAACAGCTCAGTTTGAGCTGAAAATTTCTGGCGGGGGCGTTTTGGGCGAAATGCTTACCCGCCAAATTTCGTGGCAATCAGTACCGAGAGCAGCCGGGTGATCGATCTTGGCTGGCGCGGAATCGACGACCGTGATTCTCGTGATTTTTGCTAAAGGGTAACCAGGACCCATTATCAGCCCATTAAAAAAATCAGGGATTTTGTTCCCGTTATCAACCATTAAAAATTAAAGGGAAGGTTTTAATGGGTTGTTACCCCAGTAGTTAATATTCTGATTTTAGCTAATGTTGGTACTAGTTGAACTAGTAATGAACAAGGGCCAAGGGCACTTGTTGGTATTACTTTTGGGGTCGGGCTCGGGGATCGCTGAGGGACAGATCTCTGTGAGATCCTTGAAGTCCGCGCGGGCAAATCACGAACACTCTTGTCACGCGGGATTTTGCTAGCAGAGGAAAAGAACAAAAAAAACTTCGGATAAAGCGGCAATTGCAATACACAATGAAACACACAAGACACTTGTGGAGAACACGGCAATCCATTGATCAAAACAAAGTGTACAATGAAGGCTCAAAAGAGCTGCGAGGCGACCGGCATGTACGCTCTGTAGTGACACAAAGAACACTATGAACCCTCCTTTTGAAGGAGCAAAAATGCTACAATATATAGGAACACGGGTGGCCCTCACGAACTGAATCTGATCCTCATCATGACAACGCGCGTGCTCCACTACTTGGGCACTCGAACGGGGAATCCGGCTGTCGCGGCCGTGCTAACAATGACAAGTAGTGGCCCGCCCGTGGGTCCCTACTCTTTGGTCTTCTGCTTCTTGGAGGAGCTTTGACCCTTGGCTTGTAGATCCTCTTCTTGGGACCGTGGGCGGTGGGGCCTCGCCCTCATGCGGCAAGTATAGACACATGCAGTAATGCGCGAGGCCTGAGGGCTAACCTCCCCTACCAAACTACACTTATTGGCTAGAAAAGGGGCATGAATTCCGGGGGTGGGAATCCTCGTTCCTCTTTCTGATCTTGAACATAGAGATGAGGGAGGCTCGACTACTTGTATTCAGGAGTTGTTGTTCGTCTCTTTTCAGATTTGCTTGAGTCACGGATGCAAACATTGGCCGCTCCTATGAAAAGCCTTCAGAAATCATGTTCTCCGGCGTGGCGTGGATCTCGGATGGAAGATTTGTGATCTCCATGTATAAGACAAAGGTCCAACCCGAACTTTCCGGCATTTGCATTGGGGTTGCAAAATGGATCACGGCACTTGCGTTTCGCATACTGCGGAGTATGGTCATGAGTCTTTACCGCAATTACGCTTGCCGAAATCTGAGATGGATCAGCTGAAGTTTGGCCTTGGCAAGGAAGGTTACAAGACCAGAAATTGCATTACGGGCAGTCTTCCACTTTCACGCATTGGGCATGTATATCCGGTTGTTGGTGTTGTCAAAGTCTCATCCTCCGCCATTTTGTCTGCCGGATGAAGCGTGGGTCCCAACGTTGTCTGCTTTGCAATTGCCGTGGGTGTCAATCTGCATCATTCTTTGACTTGATGAGTCCGGTAATTCTTGTCTCCATCTTTGGGAATTGACCTTGATCAGGAGGTGGGCATCCAAAGCTTGCTAGTGTACTCGGTTGTTTGGGGGGTTGGTGCGGTCATCCTGCATCTGTTCTTGGAATTCCAATAATATCTTCTCGGTGGTAGCTGTTTGGTAATCGTCTCCCCATGCCTTTGGAATGTACATGTCTTTATCCGCAGTCTGAGGTCCCACTCATCGAGGGAGGGCGTTACATTTCGATTCCGTGTCGCGGTATGCAAGGAAGCATAATGTTGTAAGAACAAGCGTGTGCAAGGTCAAGTTCTTGTTGAGTTGTATAGTGTATGCGAAGGAGCGTGCCAAGTTCACTAGCCATAGCTCCACTTCTTTACGTAGAAGAGGCATGTATTAAGAGGTAGCAGTTTGCGAAATTTTGTGTCTTGGAGGTACTTGTTCTTCTTGGTCAAAAGAACCTTTGCCATTGTGTATCTCCTTTAAAAGTTCTCGGTCGTTTATCGGATGAGCACGAGTAACATGTGCCAGGTAAATTAAATACGTGCATGACATAAGCGAGGGGGCTATGGTCTTTGAGAAGCGGAAATGGTTAGATCTCGCAACTTGTAGGATATCAAAATTAGCGAGCACAAAAGTGTGCCTCGTTCATGAACGAACATGAAGGGCCATTGTCGTTCGATATCAGCTCTGATCGGGGACTTGTGGTATCACCCTTGTTTCTCGGCGAATAAAAAGAAAAGTGTTTTTCCTTGCTTGCATAGTCATGAATCCGGCTGGCCCGGATAGTCGGGGGAATAGCGGAAGCAAGGCGATGGGGTTTGTTACTGCTTTTCTTACGCATCATCTGGCACATGCGCTTTCGGCTATCGGAAGCGTATCTTATGTCTGCAATGATATCTTGTTGCTCGGAGAGATCCAGTGCAGTTCAGTGACTTTCGTGTGAGGTGCTCGGACTTGTCGGAGAAGTTGGGAATCGGAAGGAGCTTGAAGTCGGGTGGCTTGCAAAGTCTGCTTTTGAGTCAAAACTATTGCAAAACATCCGCGGCGTGTGTTGCCGTGAGCTGGTCTAACTTGCCTTGGAGAGATGCGATGTGAGCATCCTTATTCAAGGTGGTTTCGAAGTCGTGACCTTGGACTCAAGTATCAAGTTGGCTGTCTGAAGTGTCTTTGTTCTCGGTCGAGTAGCATTATTAATGTGACGGCCAGTTGTTGTAGCGTGTCTCAAGATCGGTGTACTTGGTGTCGGTTTTGTTTGAGGGACTCCTTGGGTTCCTTGACAATTTCTTTGGGATTGATGAAGGGTTTCGATGGATCATGAATTGATTGTGCAAGGCTTCTTCTCTGGCCTCCACGATCGGCCAAATGATCTTGATGTGATGACTTGGCTTGGAGTTGGTCCCGCGGACTGCGTGTGGTGCCACGGTGGCTGCTATGAAGTTACGGTGATGATCACGGAGGGCATCAAGGCGTGAGGGACAGCTTCCTTTGTGAGGTATCCACGGTGTGAGGAGGTGGATGGGATGGCTTTAGTCTGTCACCCTTGTTTATAGATCCTTGGTCATTCTTTGTGAGTGTCCTTGTGAGTACTAAAATAGATCAATGGGAGTTTTTGTTGTCGCTGCTTGCTTTGTTGTTTTTACTGGTCTTTGTTGAGGCTGAAAGTGGAATTGTTGCACAAAAAAGTTAGCGGTGGTTGGTTATCAACAGAAGGAATAGGTTTTTAGAGAATTGGAATTTCTGGGAGGTGGAGACGGTGGTTGTGAAATATTTACATGCAGGTTGGGTAGACGATTGGCCAGTCTTGAGAAGGAGGAGAGTTTGGTTGAAGACCTTTCAAAGCATCAATAAAAATCCGGATGTTGGCTTGGTGGAGAAGGGGGGCATGATGGCTGCGTGGGGTCTGATGATTAATGAAAGCACGGAAGTGGGCTCCCATGGGGCGTCAGGAAGAGTTAGATTTTTTCTCTCGTCTGTCAAGTTCCTGTTGAAATCTCGTCTGAGAGTTGAGTCCAATTGATTGTTTTGATGGTGTTGGTGAGGGATATAAAATACAGGATGGTAGAAAACATCGTTAATAGAGGTATTCTTCATGGAGTAACCAAAAATTTCCTCCAAAGAAACTTGTAAAGGCATCATGTTGCTTTGGAAAGGTGGACAACTTGGTTTGTCTTACGACATTATAAGGAATAGAGCGAGAATTGAAATATCATATTTACCAATGTCAAGGTAAGACAAAGCATTGGGCGGATTGGGTAGAAAAAAGGCGAGGCTATGGTTTGAGGGTTTAGGAGTATAGGGTTTCCATCGACTTGGGAAGCATATCCATCTTCTGCCTTCACCGGTTAATACAAATTCTTTGTAATTTGTTCTTGTTGGGAGGCCGGAGTTCTGATTGCTAGAAAATGGAAACAATCCCAGAACTCACGGAGGTTATAGGTGATGCAGTCTGTGGGAGGCTGATGCCCGGATGAAAAGCGAACGATATTTTCAGTGCGGCTGGATCCATTGGTGCGTCGCGTTGAGTGTTGAGTTCTTGGAGGTAGAAGCCATCTTGAAGGTCGAGGTCACGGGAGTGCGAAGTGCGGAAGGGCGGAGTGGAGTATGAGTGAAAAGTGAGGAGGAAGTGACGGTTGGGAAGGGGTTTTTTTTTTTTTTTTTGAGTCGTGGGAGACACGTGTGAAAAGATCGTGACGATTGAGAATCTCAAGAGGCGACCAACCAAGATGCGTGAGAGTTCATGGGAGAATAAAAACTTTAATGGCGGGGCCGGTATTAATGGCGGCGATTGTCGAGAATATTAAAAAAGGAGAAAAAGTTTGCGGGTACAAAAATATCGGTAAGAATGATTACTAATAACTGGTGAGGTGACCGCCGTGTAACATTTTGCCTTTAGGTTGGTATTAGCCCTATAAATTGGAAGTTGGGTTAGTCCGAGAAGAACCAAAAATTATGAAGATGGAGAACTTCGATAACAGCCGGTCGATTGAGCTCCATGACCGATTATATGCAAGATGGGCAGCGTCGATGCATGGCGTCTGATAGGAATCCCCCGGGATCCCTATGGATCCTTGGTTGGAGAATCGGGGTAGTCAACCCGGAATAAACTTCGACGCCCGGGAGGTGTCCGTTCCATTTGGTCGTACTTGGTGGGGCTTCCGTATCCTCCGGTGGAGTGCCCCCGTAAAGAAGCGATAGCAGCATGATAGGGGGAGTTTCCCAATTTTGTTTAGTTTAGAATTTGGTTGAAAAATCCCACGGTAATTGTAGTCTTGACTTGAATTTTGTACATAATAGAAAGTGTTTTCTCATAAAATTTGTACAAGTGGTATCTTGTTGTAAAATTTTGTTCTTGAGCCAAGGATCTTTTGGCGGGGTTTGAAATTTCTTGAGTCGAAATCCATTGACTAATGTAGGAAATGGAGTGCCATTCAATTCTTGTAATTGTAAAACTCGGATGTGGTATCTCGGAAATTTGTATGGTCCCAACCATCCGAGCTTGAGTTTGCCTGGATGTTGTTGATATCTTGGTGAAAGAAGAACTAGAAATTAGCCAATTTGAAAAGTTTTGTTTTTGATGTGTTTGTCATGCCATTGTTTTTGTAGTTTTTTGAAGTCTAAGAAAAGCATCTCTTCAAGTTCATCCAGTTGTTCCAGCTTGATAAACTCGTTCTTGCAAAGTCTAGCGATGGATTATGTTACATTTAACTGAAATTTGAGTGAGGGTAAAATGAACTCAAAAGGCATAAGAGCCTCTTGGCCATACAAAGTTTAAAAGGTGTTTTGACGGTTTGCTACTTTGTATGTTGTATTGTAAAGCCCATAAAATGTGAGGTAACTTATCTTTGCCAATCTTTTCTTGTAGGATCACAAATCTTCTTGAGAATGTGGATAAGCACCTTGTTTGTGCTCCAGCCAAGCCATTACCACGGGGATAGTAAAGCGGCTTTTTCCGTGATGAATGTCGCGATAGTTAGTGAGTTCAGCAATAGTGTGATTGATGAAATGAACTCCACGATCACTAACTAATTCTAAGGGACATCAAATCGGCGTGATGATGTTCTTGTAGAGAACCTTAGGCTTAGCACGCCGGCCGTGTTGTCACCGTAGAGCACCGCTTCACCCATTTTAGTTGCATAGGTCAGTGAAGACTAGAATGTAGCGTGCCCTAGTGTTGATTGCAGGTGGGTCCATGGGACCAACAAAAATCCATACCCCATTTTAGCAAAGGAGAGGCGTTGGCTATTGACGGAGCGTGGCGGCCCAAGCGTCGGGGCGTGGGTCTACCAAGCCTCGACAAACATCACTGCGTGCGTGTGTATTTGTGAGCATCTTTGGCTGGGCCAATGTACCCGCTGGAGGAGTTTCCTGCCGTGGTTGTCTCCGCTGAAATGACCCCAACGCCAAGTCCTTGGTGGGCTTGTTTGACTAGATCGACGGGGACCGTGAGGAAGAACACATCGTCGGAGCACATTGTCTTTGCCACATTTATAGAGATGGCCAGCAACCATTATAATCTCATTGCGAAGAATTGTTGTTTATCTGTAAGTTGTCTTTTTTCCGGAGAGCGTGGGGTCACTGATCGGAGTCGCCCCGGAGGAAAAGCGTTGATAGTCGTGGGTACCAATGAGGCGTGGCAAAGACGGGAACAGTTGAGCATCCGGAAGGGCATCGTGGAACTCCTTAGAAGGATCATCCGTGTATCGGAAAGATAGTTTGGGACCGAGGTGTGGCGGCGTCCCGGCATGAATAATTTTCAAAAGGGCAAACTCTTGCAATATCAATATCCATCCATGAGCAATTAGCCCCGTGGGGTTTGGCTTATTGATTAAATATAGAAGAGCTTGATGATCCACATAAAAGCTTAATTTGACTACCAAAAAAGATAGTGTCGATGCTGCCAGCGTTGTACACAAAAGATAAGGCCAAGGGCTTCCCTTTCGGGCCGAATAGTTGCGCTCAGCAGGATTGAGTTTTTTCTTTGGCTTATCGATGGGCTTGTCCCGATTTGGTGCATACTCTTGAGCTAGAAATGTACTCAATCGCAAAGCACGAAAACATCAACATGGACATGAAATGGTTTGTCCCATTGAGGGTGGTACTAGCACGGGGCTTACGTGAGCTTGACTTTGAGTTCTTTAAAAGCTTGATTTGCATCGGATGTCCAAGTCCATGTGTATGGATTTCCAAATAACAGTGAATTGGATTCGTGAAATGCGGTGCCAATTCGAAATAATAAGGTGGCATAGAAGTTGACTTTGCCAAGAAAGGAACGTGTGTCCTTTGATGTTCGCAGTGGATATGCTCAAGGACCGCGACTGATTTTACCGGTCCGTTGTAATGCCGTGTCGACTCCCGACATGTCCTAGAAGTACACGGGGTGACGCGAAGGTGCACTTTTTCGGATTGAGCTAATTCCAGATTCATCACAGCGTTGAAAAACTAGTTCAAGTTTTACCAAATGGTCCATAACGTGGTGTAAAGTGGAGAAGTCATCCTGAAAGACTTGCGAGAAAGGATGAACTTGCATGTACTAACGAAAACAGCAAGCATAATGCGTTGAAATGTGGATGGTGAGTTTGACAATCCAAAAGGAATGACTTTTTGTAAGCAAAGGTACCCCATGGAGTAGTGAAGGTAGTCTTTAGTTGATCTTCTTCTAGAATGGATATTTGATTATAACGGAGAAGCGTCCATGAAGGAGTACATCCTGCGGCCCCACTACATCTTCCAACACTTGATCGTGAAGGGGAGGGAAATGATCGGTCCGTGGCTTGATTGAGTTTTCTATAATCCCACAAAAGCGAATTTTTCCATTATGTTTGAGGGCAATAACAATAGGGACTTACCCATTCTGAATGTTTGACCTCGTAGATAAGTCCAAATAATCAAAAAGCTTGTCAATTTAGCTTTAACCTTTTCCACGGTAGTTTGGGTTGTAGAATGTATCGTTGCTAGATGGGTCTAGTATCCTCGGGCTTGGTGGAATCGAGTTGTCCCAATTCTTTCTTGATACCTCGAGGTCTTTGTAGCTCCAAGCAAGATGTGCTTGAAAACGTTTGAATAAGCAATGGCTTGCTCCCTCAATGCTATCGTGAGGTCGCCGTGCCAATCCGGATTGGTTGATTTGTTCCAATATCAATTATGTCTTACCGCAGGAGTTTGAATGTATTGAATGACTTGATCATCCCGAGCAGTGTGTGGGCTGGCTCACGAGTAGGACAGGATGTTCATGTTGACTAATTTTGAAAAATAGTGGCATGCCACTAGGAGTTGGTGTGGTGTCTTCTTGAACAGGAGGAGGAGCTGGGGGTACCGTCTCCTCATGTGGAACAATGTGACATTGTTACAAAAGGTGTCAAATAGGGGTCAACCAAGCGTTGCTATGCCTTTATCAATATCCATGTCTTCCCATGGTTGATTGTATTCGGTAAGCGTGAGTATAAACCCTTGGCTTATGGCCGATAGGGTGTTGCAAACTTGTTCAAGTCACCGTCTGATTCAATTGATCTCTGAAATGATCTGGCCCGTGGTCAGATCCAAATTAACCCGATGAGCTTGCCATCCGTGGATAACAAGTTGATCCGTGGCCCGATGGTAGAATGCTTTAGCTTGTCTCAAAAAGGGTCAGCCCTACTAACATTTCATAATCTCCGGATCTTCTCCTGCTCTCAAACAATAGAATTCCATGGTAAATTGTAGATCTCCAATATTGGTATTGGTTGTGTAACTCCTTATTAATTCGCGTTGATATGGCCATTCGCCGCGAAGCTTGATGTCATAAAGAGGCGATTATGGAGCTCCTTATGCCCCAATTGTCGTGCGAGATTATACATAATAAGATTGACCGCTTGTTGCCACCATCGATCTGAACATGGTGAACGACCTTTTATTACGTGTGCATGCAGTTGATGGGTGTTGATGATGGCGTGCAATAGTAGTGTCTGAGGTTTGTAAAATGTTAACTGTAGTCTTTGGACATAGTTATAGGATAATTAAATGGAGAGGAAATTTTGATTTTAGCAAGTTCTTGTTGTTGTTCGGGAGGGATTGCGTAGTTGTGGTGGATCCGCGGCTGGGTTGTTGTTGCTCGACAATAGATGTAAGCTACCTTGTTGAGGAGGTTACTTGGCCCGACAATGTTGAGTGGTGGTGTTGCGGATGTCGTGGCATTCGTGGTAGTGGCTCCATGTGTGTGCATTAGCCGGTGATTTGAGTGCCTTACCTACCGCACGCTATGAGTTGAAGCAGACTTTTTGCCGAAGTTTAGGTTGAACATGAGGAAGTAGTTGATCCGCATTGGGTGCAAAATGAACAGATTTGGTTGATGGCTCACCGGCATGCAATCGGCTGCAAAAACTTGGTGCACGGGGTGCGTATGGCGGGGAATGAGGGGAAACCTCAATCCAGCTTGAGGATCTCAATTTGGGTGTTGATTGCATGGTAAATTTCTTCCTGGAGTTGATCATCCAATTGTTTTTGAGTTGTTTTTGCTGGCTGGTTGTTGTTGTGGTGGCCGTGGTGGCGGCTTTGAACCTCGGGCGTGGCCTTGGGCCTTTGGCTACTCCCATACTTGAAAGGTGTAAGACGTGACCGGCCAGGGTTTGATTGGTGCCCAAATTTATTATTTGAACTTGAGGAAGTTGAGGACACAATCTGTAATTGATGACCCCATTGGTCACCGGTTGAAACATTGGGACTTAGGTTTGATCAAAAGTGGAATCGAGGAGGTCCAATGCAGTTCTTGGCCGGGCGGTTACCGGGTTGTTGTTGTTGTCGCGTGTCACGTGCACCATTCGTATTAGTTGGGATTGGTGGGTACCTTCGTACTGGTGAACAAGGCGGTGTGATCTGGTTAATTTAGTGGATTTATGCATTCTTGATGTGTAACGGATCTGCGCATGTTGGCTGGTTTGCAATGGATCATGCTATCCTGATTACACTCGATGTGAATGTCTGATGTAGCAAATAGTACACAAATGTTATTTCTTAGGGCTGCCGTGAAATGAGAATGTAGCGTAAGGTGTGGCAGAAATGGAGTATCGTGAAAGCGATCACGGCGTGAGAAACATGAACAAGTGATTGGCTAATTAATGGCTTCTTGCAATATCTTAGAGCATAAATACTGGAGTCTCATCCGGATGTGAAGAAGGTAGCCTTAGAAAACCACTAAATTTAGCTTGGGTTGGAAATTCCTTTAACTTGTTATTAAAGTCTACAGTCGGTCTGCAAAGTCTGGCCAGTCTCTGATTACGCTTGAAATTAATGTTGAGTGCGTTCGTGATTGTTGATCATCCGCAAAGGGTACATGTCGGGAAAAGAAGTCTTCATATTAGCTGCATCCAATCTTGTTTCCAGTGGCTTTTGTTTGCCATCAGCCATTCGGCGGGTGCTCCGCCTCCAGTCAGCGAAAAGATGAATTTTATTTGGATCTGAGTGACCATTGAGATCTAAGGACTCAAAATTCATCCATGTGGAGCCCGGGAAAATCTGGTCTATGTAGTTTACCTTTATCATTTCCAAAGGTGGATATGGGAGTTTAAAGCATGTGTAAGGTCGGCATGAATGGGTGTTTGCATTTGTGGAAAAAAGAAAAAACTGATGGAAATTGTGGTGCTGCATAAATTGCAGCTGGCATAGGTTACTGTGTAGAGATTAGTAAAAAGAATCTTGGCAGTTGTAGTGGGAACAAGGTTGTAATACGGGCATATGAGAACGGCGTGTAGGAAGCAAATTAAGAACAGACAGAGTAGGGAATTATTAAAGTGGAAGCGGTTATTTTTGAAGTTCTAAAGAAAAGATACCAATAGAAAACATTTCACGGATGTTCGAAGAAAA
>JAJEKV010001057.1:0-35209 GCA_021234155.1 Isoetes taiwanensis | reverse complement strand
TCACCATTGGTGCCAATGCGGCATCCTAGGTGGAATCTGGGACCCTATATAGGCATAAACCCTAACTCTAGACCTCTTTCCAAAATTTAGCACCTGTGAGATCACCTACTGCTCAAACCCCGCTTTCAACATCGCTTACTGGCATAGACTGCGCAAGAGTCTCCCAAAGTGTGGTAGACTCTGCTCTTGGAGTAGGAGCGGCATCTCGTGAGCCTGAGACCATGGAGGCACAATACTGATCCTGAGGGAGAGTCAGAGCTGTGTATGTAGGATAGGTAGTTGGTGGATAGCTCAACCGGAATTAGCATTCCGTATGTGCTAGTATCTTGTATCTAGAGTAGAGAGCCATCCTAGAATCCATATTCAACATCTTTGAACTCCTAATCAAGGAACCCAACCATTAGTTAGTTGTAAGATTAGGTTAAGATGTTCTTCTTTATGATTATTCTCATGATGTGATGATTATGTGATGATGGTTGATCATGTTTGTTCTCTTGTATTGGGAAGGGGGGTAGAGACCTAGAGCCATATGTAGTATGCTCCTAGAGTAGATCCCTGTTCCATTAGTTATGGCCCTGCGTATAGAGTTCCACCCAGGCTTGTAGAGGTTTATGATATGACTCAGCACCATACAATCTGGGGCTAGAGGGAGGTGGAGGGAGTAATCCCCGCCGAAGTGGGGGCTTCGGGGATCCCATAGTGGGCTAGCTTTATGGTCGTCACTGCGGTGGGTTTCAGCATAGTCCCCGACACCTCCGGGCAATGGTGTACCGCTTCGACGTGCGTCACTTTGGCTCTCGCTTTTGGGGGTTCGGGCCGGGTACGAATCGTGTCGCCACGACTTAGTCGCCAATGTAATCTCTAGATCCCGGAAGGGGAGATGCAACCTTCCCTCGGCCTCATCGACCAGTGAGATGCAACCTGAGTGTCCCACGGGGCATGCGCCCATGGGATTGCGTATCCGGGCGCTCAGAGTCCGCCGAAAGCCTGATTGTTTCCATCCAAAGTATGCAATGTGGAGGGGCGGATGGAGTGGTCAACCCTAGTTATTAGCTCTATGCCAGCCCCTCACATCGCTAAGCATGACTCTATTCTGCTCTATCTTGAGGTTCAGTCGGTCACCATCCTCCTTATGAGTCCTGGTGCCGTGGTAGGAGCTCTATGTTTCACGGTTGTGCTTATCATCTTCAGATTGGTTTATGTGTGATGCACCACCCTTCTCGGTAGCATTTGTATACGTTGGATGCCTGTTCTCGACGCGGTTATCGCCTACCGCTATAGGAGCCCATAGGGGAAGGGTTTCGAAGACACCTTCAGAAGTTCCCTTCCCCACCAATAGTCACCTTAGAAAAGCGGGTAGACGAAGGGCCCCAGTCTGTTGAGCTCTGATGGGGATTTCCTCTCGCCGAAAAATACCGATGTCAGACGTTTATGTGGAGCGGCCATAATGGTGAGTCAGAAAGGATGTTCTTGGTTGACCAAGAACTAGCACTCAACTATAACCATGAAGTAGTCTAACAGGCCTATAGGGTGTGGAAATAAACATTTCCACCATCGAACCGCCGAAAAATGGGGAAAAATTTTCCTGGTAGGGGTCGACTTAGGTTAAGTGTTAGACGAAAGTTGGAGTGAGTCAATCTCATCTTCTAGTAAATTTGAGTGAAAATTGTGTATCTGCATCAAATTTCACCTAAAAAAATGGGGAATCATGCCAACGGAGACCCGTGTGAAAAATGGCGAAATTCATAATTAGCACTTCAAACCATTAGGAAAAATTGAAAATTTAAGGTATAACATTAATTAATATAGGTTTAATTTTATACATTAATAGTTAAAATAATTGGCCAAATATGGTGTAATTAATAAGGGGGCTAATAAATAGGGGGTAATTATGGTAGGAGAATATTCCCAGGACCCTCCTTTTTTAAATATCCACACCTCTATTCTTCTCCAACCCTTCACCTTTCACCTCTCTTGTTCACTTTACGCCACCCATTCCCCGAACCACAAGATATGGCACGCACCAAACAAACAGCTAGGAAGTTTCACAGCCCACCCTCTATGGCGCAGGGAGCAAATGGCTCAAGACGTTGAAGAAAGTTCCCGAGCACCTTCTACCGGGGTTCGAGGCTGGTGAATCGGCCTCGCCAGCAGCAGCCAGCACACTGCAGCTTTCACGATGCCGGTGAGCAGCCCCAAAGAGCAGCCCCTCGCCGCAGGAACACAAAGAACTGACGAAGTCGCTGCTTCACTTCGGGCCTCGCATAACGCAGGTGGAGGAACAGCAAAGAACAGTGGAGGAGCAGCACCACCACTGTGATCAAGAAGCGGGCCCTTCAAAGGCCCAGTGTGGCATGTAGCTGCCCGGAGTGGCCGTGAGGAGAGGGCCGCTTTAAAGAAGCGGAGCGAAAGGAGCCGAGGGAGCAAGAGAAAGGCGTATCAAGAGAAGTGAACGACGGGCTCGCTTTAATTCGCAGCTCACGGGAGGAGGAGCCAAGGGTGGGAGGAAGAGGAGGAGGAGGCGCGAGATTCGACGCTGAAGCCAATTCTACTTGGCGGTCAATCCATCCCAAGGAGGTGAAGAAGCGTATGGAAGGGACTCATACCCAAATAGGACTCAAGGAAGCTAAGCGAAGATGGTGGTTGATAAGGAGCACCTTCTGCCGCTGGACGAGGTACAATGAGTGGTACCGCCGCCAGAGGTCCGCTGCCGCGGAGGGCTGCAGGTCAAGAAGAACCAGCCCAAGCCACCCCCACCTAGGCCGAAAAACCCAAGAGGGTTCACCACGGGCCTAACACTAGTACGCCTGGTAGCTTAGGAGATTCAGACCTTCACGATGTGCACCCATCTTCCCTCGATAAGGAAGGCGCTCTTCGAAAGCATCTCCTTAGAGAGGTTGCTGCAGTTCCGACCCATTATAGGGTTACCCCCACGACCCTCCGCCCCGAAGAGGCGCTCGGGCGTAGCCGGTCCACTTTTTCGAGGAAGGGAACCCTCCCGCTTATCCATGCTAAGAGAGTTACCCCTATGCCCAAGGATATTCACTTTAGCACCTTGAGGATTCAAGAGAGAGAGGCCTTAGGCCTCAAATTTTGTAACTTTTGTTAGAAAAGAGAAACTCCCATGTAATTGCGTTTTTATTAATATAAAAGTTACTTTTCCTCCAGAATTAGAAAAAAATGTTGTATGCTTGAAATATAGGAAATAGAACCCAATTGTGGTAGAATTTTTCATAAAGATGTCTAGAAACACCCCTAGAAATCATGATTACAACAAAATTTTGGCAAAAATCAAAATGTTAAAATTGGGCCGTAATCCGTGAGACCGCCATCGGTCTCTCGCGCCCTGTGACGCTGTATTTTTCGTTACATGGATTCACCCGCCTACCCCAAAATTATGCTTTAGATGTCGGGCTTTGCTCAAAATAAGTTGCTAGTTAGCTTAGAATCGGCCCAATTAGCCATGTTAGCATCTTTAAATTCCCAATGACAAAAATTGGTCTAAACAGCCAACCGGTGAGATCACAACAAACGCTGTCAAGGCCCGCACACGCTGAGGCCATCCGCTACGGATTCACCCGGGTCGCCATTTTTGACCCAAATCAGCCAAATTTGATCAAATAAATTGCCATGTAGTGTTTCTTGCCTTGTTTTGCTTAGGATTGCACTTCATGGTAGTTCATTTGGACACCTGAGCCATAGAACCAAGGTCGCCTTAGGTAGGCACCTTTTTGCACTAACCTCGAGGTCACCCATAGTCTATAAAAATAGGTCCCATTTGCCATTTTTCCTTCTACGTAATCGCCCCAAATTTCTTAGGCGATTTTTCTTTCTCAACCTCCACCGATCCTTTTGCAAGCCATTTTCTACACCCTTGCCTGCTCAATGGCGCCAAAGAACTTCGAGATGGTACAATGTCAAAGCCATATCCATCAGCTTTCCTCAGATCAAGCTTCCTCTCAGTTTGATCACTTATTTGATCTTCATGCAACCTTGACTAGAACACCCTACTACACCTGGACATTATGTGCCAATATGACCAGTGTGTCCCGCCTTTGGGAAGTTAGGGGACTACCTCCTAGGGAGGGAATTGGTTTCTTGAGACACTTACCCAAGCCTTAGGTCGAGAGTTGGCGTGATCCAAAGGCAAGAAGCAGCCTATGGATAGGACTAGGACCATGCCCGACACATGACCCGCATATACATAATAGGCATAGGTACCTTTCAGCCAGCACAGCCCTTGCCCTCTTCATGCACTATAAGTCAATCAACAAAGTAGGGGAACCCCTCTGCTCAGCCCCCCTTAGACTTAGCCACTTGATACCCGTGAGGGCCCAAGATCAAATCCTCAATATAGAGTCCTCCGCCACTAATACTATGGCACGACGCCGGGGCACCATCTCTACGCATCCATGAAGACTACGAGCAACTAGGGGAGCGTAACCTTAATGGGAGAGCAGGAGGCAACAAGAATGCAGAGGTATGCGCTGAGGCATGACGACGACGGAGAACAACTACCAATCCACCGCCCGGGATCACAGCCTTTGTCACCGATAGTCATCGACGGGAGGAGTACATTTTTGCTAATGACATCCTCAACTTGTCCCATCGTCCGAACGTGGTCTTCAATCGACGAAGCTCTTGGGCATGATAGCACACCTGAAGAGCACGTAATTCATCGACTACTCATACCGTGAGATTCCAAGGAGTCTGGCGAGAGACACTCTTATGTCCGGGGAGACAATGTCGACATAGCAGCCTATCGCCAGATAAGGAGATTCATCGACGCCAGAACCTATCATCTCGTGAGGAGGAGTTCCAGCAGATACGTAGCACACTCTACAAAACCGTGGAAGGGCCCAAGCCTCAAGCGCACCGCCTCGAGCCGAGCATGAGGAAGGGTCCAAAGAAAGATCAACTTGGACAATGCAACCAAAGATGTGGAGGGATCATGAAGACCCCGATGGCGCTGGATGCCTACTGCGAAGTACCGAGGAAGGGCACCGGATCGCCAGGCGTAGGGAAGGGCACCACACTTCGCTTACTATCTTCCAGCCCTCACCAAGGGCAAATGATAGTCTTCCACAAGGAGTTCAGCCCAAGGGGAAGAACTGCGGCACTTCTCATAGCACTTTCTTCCGGCAAAGCACTCAAGATATAACCATACGCCGCATCACATCATTCTTTCAACAGTAAGGCCAAGGCCCATTGCCCTCGACTTTGCGAGAGGGCACCTTAGGACGCAACACTTTCAAAGGATAGCAAAGAAAAAGACCGAACTTCCGAACCGAGATGGCCCGAGCACTTGAAGGAAGATCGACGAGGAACATCTTAGCAAACCCCAAAAGGCCTCCCATTCGTGGATGTCAAGAACTTCTTCAAAGCTTTCGAGGCCAACAATAATTGTGAAATTTTCTTAAGTTTTGTGCTAAATGTTTCGCGGTACCCATTATGCTAAGACATATCTACCTTATCATGTAATCCTTATGTATTAATGACTATTAACCGCTTTGTCAATGTAAGGCTTTGTATGATTTTTATAACTAAAGATAATTCAATTGCAAGTAAAATTGATCAACATCTAACCCAAATAAAATGTATTGATGATCAATCCTTGCAAAGAAGGAACTCAAGTGCGTGATCTCAAGACCAGCAAAGACCACCACGCAATTGGGTACCAAGGAACTTGTTTGGCGAGAACAAGAAGATTTTGAGTGTGATATGTCACCGAGGTAGTCAACGAAGGTTGGTGCGTATGAGGAACCAAATGCAACATCTCATCAACCGGGCGACACCTCTCATGAATGCACAGAAGATGGTCCTCCACCTCCACCTTGTTTTCCTGTGGTGACGAAGTCCCCAGAAGGGGAGGGCAACCAGGGTAACGCCGTGATAGGAGAAGGAAGAGGAGAACCAGAGTCCATCATCATCTAGCTCCAGCTCATCATCGAGCAGCTCTTCCAAGAGGATAAAGCCTGCCCGGACAAATAACAAGCACACCTAAAGCAAGGAAAAGAGCAAGAAAGACAGATGACTATCGAAAAGGTGGATAGTGCTATGAGCAATGTATGGAAGACAAGGAAGCTCGGCCGGCCGTGGAAAGACAGATCGCATGGAGGTCAAGCATGGCTTGATGAAATGGAAGAATTTGGCAACTCATACTCTGTATGAAAGACAAGGACATAGGGAAAGTTGTTACATATTAACCTTATTGGACCGCAAGGATCCGGGTGGAAGGGATATGCTAAGTCCAACAAGTCAAGAGGAACAATTGCAGTTTAAGACCTTCAAAGAAGGCTTTCCGCAAGCACTATGTGCCAAGGTCTCATACTAGTAGACGATTCAAAGCTTTACAGTTGAATCGTGGTAGCTTATCGCTGGCTAAGTATAATCAAGAATTTATGAGGCTCAGTCGCATGTTCCCGAGTCTCGAGAGGCAAGCCGGGATACTTACATTGAGGGGTTGAACAAGAATATCAAGAGGCTTGTTAGAGCAATCAACCAAGTCGGGCAGAGGTCAAGATAAAGCTATAAGTTTGAAGAGGCACCAAGAACTCCAAAGAGAAAACAAATAACCTTCAGGGTAAGAGTTCAAATAGCAAAGATCGTGGGCAATATCGGTAAGCAATCGCCAGCCTACACCATCGTGGAGTCGCCAGTAAGGTAAGGGTCGGAACAAAGCTTTTGGGGACCGTAGTTTTCCGTAATGCATCGTGGGGGCGTTGCAGTCTTTAAGCCGCCTCCCAGATTTTCGGGAAGGAAAAGAGACAGAATGCATTGAGAAAAGCTATGTTTCAGATGCTTCCAGCCGTAAGGCAATCAACGCATGATTGCCCATCTCAATATGCAAAAATTTCTTGGCGTAACTTTGGATTGGGATTCCCAAACGTTTTTTTAGACGACGACGCACCACCGGGAGGCCCGTGACTTCATATAGATGGTGAGTGCCATGTGCAAACATTGAGACAGTGATATAGAGAATCACGACCGCCATCGCTACTGATGGGATGATAGATAGTAATCCATATGTAGTCCTCATAGATACGGTGTAGCTCTCATAATTTTGCATCTCCTAGATTGGTCAGCTTTTAATGAAGAACAAGGTATTGAAGTCCGCCAAGGCCAAAGAGTTTATGGCAAACGGCGCCCATTCGCAAGAGACACTAAGGGGAGGAGGATCACCTTTGATATAGACCTTAGTGGGGCTAAGTGGTCGATGGGAGCGAAGTCATGGATATCTAAGATATGATCTAATAGTAGGGATGGAATTTTTGAAACCAGCCAAAGCCATCATTGATTGCAAACCGAATGAAGTCACCATGACGGCACTGCATCAAAGAAATTGATAGTGAAAGGTAAGAAGCTAGATTCTCCCCTATGCAAAGTATTTTGAAGCAAACCTAAGGAAGACTATAGAAAGGAATAAGGTGGACTACATCTTGAGGATGGAATCAGCTTGAGCCGTGCAAGAAGAGGGAAGTGACCCAAAGGGGAATCAGCTTGCCCAAGCAAATAGCAAGGCTTATTTCAGAGTTCAAGGATGTATTTCCTGGATGAAATCCCAAGCAGCCCACCTTATAGAGGTGTGGAATGTGAGATCACATTGGCTCCTGATGGGCCTACCAAGAAGGCACCATATAGAATGAGCACCCCTGCAATTGATTGAGCTCAAGAAGCGCCTTCAGAATTGCTCGAGCTTGGATTTATAAGAGCAAGTGTGTCTCCTTTCGGGCACCTATACTTTTTGTGAAGAAGAAAGATGGGAGCTTAAGAATGTGATAGACTATCGCCAAATTTCAAGCGCACGATAAAGAATAAGTATGCATTGCCAAGGCGATGACCTAATGGATCAGCTACAAGGAGCAAAGGTATTCTAAAATTGATTTGAGATCGATACCATCGATAAAGAAAAAAAGAAGAGGATATCCATAAGACCGCTTTCGTAACGCCGTATGGTCATTTTGAGTTTACAAGAATGCCCTTTGATTATCGAACGCCTCCCGCAACGCTTATGCGCCTCATGAACGTTATCTTCAGAAACTTTTGGATGAGTTTGTTATCGCCTTCTTCGACAACATCCTAATCTACAAAGAAGTCCCTTTGAGGAGCATTGTCAAGATCTCAGAAAGTGTTGGAGAAGTTGAGACGCCATCGCCAGGCTGGGAAGCTCTAAGTGCCACTTTGCAACAGTCGAAAGTGGAGTATTTGGGGCATGTAGTATCATCCGAGGGAATCACCAATGCATCCATCTAAGATTGAGGCAATAGTTGATTGGCCACCCAAGGAATGTGGCGTAAGTAAGAAGCTTTCTGATTGGCTGGATATTACGAAAGTTCGCCAAGGACTTTGCTAAGTGGGCGCCCCTCCGGCCTGACCTCACTAAGGCCAACAAGATTAAGGATTGACCAGCCATTGGCTAGAGAAAGTCCAAGCTTCTTTGAGAAGCTTAAGGAGGCCTTAACAACAAAGACTAGTGCTTGTTCTCCCTAATTCAGTAAAAATAAGTTGGTAGCAACGGATACAAGCAAGATAGCAAACAGAGCCAGCCTTGATGCAAGAAGGAAGGGTAGTCGCCACACACTCGAAGAAGATGAACGACGCCGAGCAACGCTACCCAACCCATGATCGAGCTGCTAGCCATTGTCGTGGCATTGAGGATATGGAGGCATTATCTCACCGGAAGGAAGTTTCAGCTTGGATAATCGATCACCGAGCCTTCAAGATCTCTTCACCCAGCCACCCTCAACTTAAGGCAAAGGAGGTGGATGGAATTCTTGAGGAGTATGATTTTGATATTGTATATAAGCCCGGTGTTTAATGTTGTAGCAGTATGCCCTCTCCGTGAGACCATTTCATTAAGGATGCATTGTAATGCGATTTCCACTTTTCGAAAGTGAGTTTGGCAAGAAGATTGAAGAGTCCTTGCCAACAGATGTGGACTTCAAGGAGGTATGGGAAAGTCTTTCCAAGGAAGCCGTAATGCATAAAGAGCGGAAGCCTTCAAGCATTATAAGAAGGAAGGCAACCTGCTGTATCACAAGCATAAGTTGTGTGTGCCCAATCATCGTGAGTAAGGAAGTTAATTCTTCACGACACAAACAGCCCAATAGCAGGGCATGCCGGCTTCATGAAGACCTATTTCAAGATTCGGCAGCTACTTACCGCCAGAATGAAGAGGCGTATAGCTGCATATATTCGGATTGCCGCTATGTCGCCATGCACTTCAAGGCA
Source organism: Isoetes taiwanensis (assembly GCA_021234155.1). Classification (NCBI taxonomy): domain Eukaryota; kingdom Viridiplantae; phylum Streptophyta; class Lycopodiopsida; order Isoetales; family Isoetaceae; genus Isoetes; species Isoetes taiwanensis. The sequence goes on along the minus strand of JAJEKV010001057.1, from coordinate 25,978 downwards.
GCAACTTTTGATTCCGTGTGCTTTAGAGCCGCTAGGTGCCAAATGCAAAGTGGGAGGTCATAAGCATGGATTTCATCACATGTCTCCTAGAACTCTTCGAGGCAAGGACGCATTGATGGTTGTCGTCGAGATAAGTTATCTAAGATGGCACATTTTGTGCCTTGCAAGACTACCGACACCGCATTAGATAACGCTAAGTTATTTGTAAGGGAGATTTTCGACTCCATGGCATGCCCTCGAGATAATATCTGATAGAGATTCTAAGTTTATGAGTGCCTTTTTGGCGATCTCTTTAGCACCATTCGACGAAGCTCTCCATGAGCACGCATATCATCCCCAAATAGATGGCCGACGGGAAAAGGACGAACCGATCATTGAAGATATGCTTCCGGGGTTATGTGTGGAATAAGAAACCAAGTGGGATGAGTACATCCACTTGGTGGAATTCCGCCACAATAAGCAAGCGTGAGTCATCCTGATGTCTCCTTTCATGGTAAATTACGGGTACAAATAGTTGCTTAACCCCCACCCCGCACAATCCCGGTGGTCCAAGGTAGAAGTGTCCCAAATAGATGTTAGGGGATATGCAAAAAAGCTAGTAGAAGAAGTAAGGGGTTACTTATTGAGTTAAAGAAGTCGGCGGTAAGAGTGTAGCCGATGCAAGCACAGACCGTAAGAGAGTTCAAGGTAGGCTATAGCTTGATTGAAGATCAAGGTGAAGCAAGCTGCCGCTGGATTGGGAGCTGCAAGAAGCTTGCCCCTAGGTGGGCTGGTCCGCTCAAGATTTTGGAGAGAGTGGGCTCAAGCCTCCAGCTTGGATCTTCCAGCCCATCTCAAGGTTCACAAGGTCTTCCACGAAGTTTATTAAAAGGCACAATCCTAACCCCGAGGAGGTTTTGGATACTCCAACCTTGTTGGAAATGACGAGGAGCAAGTAGAAATAGGTAGTGCCTGAATTGCTTCTTGATAAGTCATTCCAAGAAGACTAGGAGGTCTCAAAGCCTCCAAAGATTTGGTTAAGTGGAAGCACTTACCCGTGGAAGATGCGACATGGGTATTGAAGCAAGACTTGAGAAGCAATACCCGTAGTTTATGAAGGAGTTTGATGGGCGAGTCGCTCTCACTTGGTCGACCCTCGACTATGGTTAGCTAGTATGTTGTTAGTTAGCCTTTAAGCCCGGCACATGCATTCTAGTTGCTTACCAGGGTGCATGTGCCGTAACCTTGGATCGTGGGGGCGGCGATGGACACGCCTTTTAGGGCATTCTTCTAGGCCACATGCACTAAGAGGTGCGCATGACCATTAGGGTCATGTGAGTGAGGAATGAGGCATGGTGGGCGATGATGGGACATCGATCGGATGATCTCTATGCCACGACGCGGGTACGCACACCGCCGGGAGGGTCATGGTGAAGGTTAAAGTGATCATGCGCTGATGATGGGATCGTGAGACGCTCCCTAGCTGAAACCCCGGCATGATGCAATCGGGGTGTACTGATCCGGGGATCGTGTACAAGGTAGCACTCGATCAAGGGCAATGATGGAAGTATCTTAAATGATCCCTAAGCTCAAACCAAAGGGCCATGATCTTGGGCAAGGTAAGTTAGGACAACCTTGAGCCAAGAGGTTCGGCTCAAGGAGGTAAGGGGGTGGTCCCCTAAAACCACAAATTATTAATTAAACTAACGTAATGTGCTCCTTTTGCGCAAGTAGAAGGAGGACTTCAACGAGGAGCGCGTTTTATAGAAGATAGGGGAGCCATAATTTAGATTATGAACCCTAATAACTCTTATAATAGTATTTTGAATTATTATAAGAAATAACGGTGTTAAGGCTATATAATTTTGTATAAGTACAAATATAGCCTAAATTTTGACCTTTTAACTAATAAAACTTGATTGCTAAACTAAATTAAAGGTTATGACATGTTGATGTTTTGCGTGCATAAGGTAGGATCGTCATTCTTAGCGCAATGTCGAGGACAAGATTGTCCCAGGGGGAGAATGTGACGGTCCAGGGAATATACGCCATAAATACGTATATTCCTCGATCCTACTATACAAGTCTATCTTCATAGCCTTGTATACCATAGGTTGTGGCACTAGGGCATGGCTGTTATTCTCATAACTTAGCCAACCATAGGTTAAGCCATTATCCACGTGGCCTTAACCTATTGGGGCACCGCCACACGGACTCACCCGATTGGTGCCACGCGGCATCCTAGGTGGACCTAACTTATATAGGCATAAACCCTAACCCTAGACCTCTTCCAAAATTCTAGCACCTGTGAGATCTCACCTACTGCTCAAAACCCCCGCTTCAACATCGCTTGTCTGTGGCATAGACCTGCGCAAAGAGCCCCCAAAGGGTAGACTCGCTCTGGGAGTAGGAGCGCATCCTCGTGAGCTCCGAGACCATGGAGGCACACGGATCCGAGGGAGAGCTTCCGTGAGCGTATGTAGGATAGTAGTTGTGATAGCTCATCCGAATTAGCATTCCGTATGTGCTAGTATCTTGTATCTAGAGTAGAGCCATCCTAGAATCCATATTCAACATCTTGAACCCTAATCAAGGAACCCCAACCATTAGTTAGTTGTATGATTATTCTCATGATGTGATGATTATGTGATGATGGTTGATCATGTTTGCTCCTCTTGTATTGGGAAGGGGGTAGAGACCTAGAGCCATGTAGTATGCCCTAGAGTAGATCCCTTAGTTCCTATTAGTTGGGGGTGCGGCATAGGAGCCCACCGTGCCATAGAGGCTATGATATGACTCAAAGACCATACAACGGGGCTAGAGGGAAAGTGGAGGGAGGATCCCGAAAGTGGGGGCTTCCGGGATCCCATAGTGGGCCAGGGCTTATGGTCGGTCACTGCTGGGGCCGAGAAAGCATGGGTCCCACACCCTCCGGGGCAATGGTGTCGCCTCGCCTCGAGAGCCGCAAGTGTCACTGGCTCGCTTTGGGGGTTCACCGCACGAAATCGCAGTGTCGCCACGATTCTTAGTCGCCCACGGCACCTAGATCCCGGAAGGGGAGATGCAAACCCTTCCCGCCTCTATCTAATTCGTGAGATGCAACCTCGAGAAGTCCCGGCGGTGATACCATGGGATTGCGATCCGAAGGCTAGAGTCCGCTCGTGAGCCCTCGGGATGAAGCTCATCCGCAGCGCATGCACGTGAGGGGCGATGAGTGGTCAACCTTAGTTATTAGCCTTATGCCGCCATCGCCATGACTGGTTCCGTTTATCTTGAGTGCCCATAGCCTGGCCAATATCCTCCTGTATGAGTCCGAGCCTGGGTAGGAGCTCTACGTCCACTAAGCAGTTTATCATCTTCAGACAGATATGTGTAATACCACCGCGTACGGTACGCTTGATGCTGTTTCACGCAAGCGCACGCCCGCCGCGGTTCGCGCGCAGCATGTCCCATCCCCTGTTCGTACCGTCCTGCGCACGCCCGCGTTGGTTTTATTTCGGGATTTCGGTGTACTACCGATGCCAGATGTTTAGCAGTGGAGCGCCACACAACTTCACGGATGATGGTTTGTGAAAAGCCACGCTCGAGGGATCAGAAAAGCAATGTTGCACCCGAGAGAACACCCTCTCATGGAGAATACCTTAAAAAAATTGCACATTGTAAATGTGAATGGGAGTTTGTACAGTGATTACTAGAGGCGATTGGTTTACGCCTAGTTTTAGTATGGAGTGTCAAGTGTCTTTGTTCCTTCTGTGGCATTCTTTTTCCTCACTACTCCTTTGTATCATTGCCATTCTTTAATAAAAGTGTTCCAAGTTCTTCAAAAAAAAACTTGGTTTTTCCTTTTTTCTTTGTCTTAGATCAAGGTCTTCATCAACACCGACATTGATAACTAATCATTTTCCATCACTAAAATCAAACAACTTGGCTTTTTTTTTTTTTCTTGCCTTAGAAGCCCGATCTCATCAATATCGGCCTATGTTAGCTGTTTCAAGCTCCTTTCCTCATAGCCATAAAAGCAACAACAAAAAACGAGAACAAATAACAATGAAAGCACAAAGACCAAGAATTCCCCTGACCAAGTAGAGGCACATGCACCTTGATTGAAAACCAAAGCAAAGAGAATGTAACCTTGGAAATGTTGTATGTAAATAGGAGAATGCAATTGTTATCGTCTCCAAATTCTTTTGGTAACATTCCTAAAACGTAGTTAAAACTATGGCATCGCATGCTTGGCGGAGAGACCTCAATGGCATTTATCTAAATTGTACAACATTTTAACCCATGTGTAAAACCTAGTTCTCAAATAGTTTGATTGGAGGAATGGATTTTAAAAGCCTTCCAAGTAACTTAGAAAACATCAAATTTCATTATACAAGAAATTTATCAGCCCCATTTTTTTACCACTCATTTACTAGTTTTGAACTATATCTATTTGGCAATCGTACCAAACATCCTCCAACACATGAGATTTCAACATACATTTTAGGTATTTTGTTTTGTGCCATTTTGGCCCCAACATTGGAGATTTTCTTACGATTTCGTTAGATTCTTTAAAATTTTTAATATTTCTAGAAACGCCTTAGTTACTTGTTAATTCTCCAAGTTCTATTAAAATTCCCAAAGAATATCAAAAATTTTTGAGGTTCCCGTGAATCCCTCAAGATTCCATCAAGATTTTCTTAAATACCATCTATATTCACTAAAAATTTGCAGGCAATATGATCACTCTTTTGAAACGCTTCATGAGTTGGTGTCTGGTTAGACAATGTCCTAATTCCAAAAATTTTCTTAGATTCTATCAATTCAGTAGGTTCCAATAGATTCTCTCTCACAATTTGTGAAGACCCATGAGATCTCTAAAGGTTCTCCTCTAAAAATCCTAAGTTTGTTTCCATAATCTATGAGATTCTCTTCAGATTCTCTAAGGTTCTTTGAATCCAATAGCGCCGATGTTCCACTCCAAAGAAGTAACCTGTCTTTTGAAAGCTCTCGACAAGTCATGTCCAAGGATCTACGGGGGCCGCAAATAACGAGATTCAACGGAAGCGATAGGTGTTTTTGAAGTAAGAAAGCATTTATTGCAATCTTAATTACTAGGAGGATGCCCATAAAGCGTAGACTTACGAAAAAAACTTTTATTATGATGGGTTTAACTTTGCAATTGAAGAAAGGAGTAGGACTTACGTAAGATTCAGTATGGCTTTGGGTAAGTATTAACATGCCAAAACATATATAGATGATGGCAGAAGTTTGGGTTTGGCTTTCTAATGTTTTGGTTTTTTAAATTTTATTTATTATGGAAGCCAAAGCTTCTATTCTTGATGGCAAGTTAGAGCAGGCGAGAGGTTGATATTTTGCAAAAGGTAAAGAAGATGTGGTAACGTACATGGCGTAGGGATGGATTTTGCATGGCACAAGGCATGCACGATTTTACAAGGATTTTATAGGAAGGCCCTAAAATTGTTTTAATTCATACTAATTTCAGTGGAAATTACACAAAAGAATGATAGATTGTGTTCTCGCTATTGAATCCTTGATGTCCGCGCAAGCAATGAACACCTATGAGGAACAGCCCGGCTGGTGGTGTAGCATCCTTCATTGGGAGTATTTTTCCTTCAATCGACACGCCGCACTATTGTAAATCCCGTGGTAGAGTTAGATGTTTGTTGCAATCGCCCCTCATATTGTTCCATTTGAGGGGCTTGAATGCAAGTTTGTGACATTGTCTCAAATTGCATTGGACCTGCTCAACAAACATATTTTTAATTTAAATGTAATGTTGTTGGCACAGATGTGTCAGTCATTGTCTATGGAAGACGAGTTCCCGTGGAAGGAATGAAAATACTTCCAAGTTGTATCGATGGACACTTGGGTGATATTTTGAATTGATAATAAGTGCAAGTAAACCTCATGGGTTGACCAATAGATGATAAGAGGTTGCATTTAAAAAATTGGTATTAAGTGTGAGTAGTCTCCTCATAGGTTCTCCAAATAGAGATGTTGACTAAGATGCATGGATTCCTTGAACATAAAGAGGTTATACTATGGAATTGGTATTATGTGAGAGCCGTGGTGCAAGCAAGCTCCTCCTCATGAGTTGACCAATGGATGTTGACCCGCGATACTTTAGAATTTTGTGTTTGTGGAGTAAACTCCTTATGGTTGATTTCAATGGATGTTAAGTAACATAGATAAGTTCCCTTAACATACAAGAGTAACATAAGGTGAATAAAAAATAGATGTAACATAGGCAAGAATGAAGAATATGTGAGAGTAAGTTCCTCCATGGGTGATATTTTGAAATTAGTAGTAAGTGAGTAGGGTCCCTGCTGTGGTAGATACTCAGAATTGGCAAATGGGAGTAAGCTACTGCATAGGAAACTTCAAACTTGGCAAGAATGGAGAAAAACAAATATAAGAGGGAGATAGAAGATAGGAAAAGAGTATATTGAGAGAATAGGCAAGTAGATAGATATGATATTAGAAGTAGAAAGAAGAGTTGAAAAACAATGTATTGTAATGCGCATAAGCATGCATCTCTCCAAACTAAGGAATTAGTGCAAAAAAAAAAGAAAAGAGAAAATAGCTAAAGATGCAGAGAAACATATAGAAAGGAAGGAAGGAAGGAAGGAAGTTTATTTTAACGCCCACGAGGCCAAAGGCCTATGAGACTATACATGCAGAGAACAGCAAAAAGCCAAAACCCCAACACCAAAAAAAAAAAAAAAACAAACAATGTAATCAGACAAGAGAACCCTACTACCGGGATGAAAACCCCACTTGGGAGGAAAAACCCTAGCAAGAGGGCTTCAAATACCATGCCCCGTAAGAGCAAGTCCGACGGGTTAATCCGGCAGGATGTAAGCTCCCACCGCTACCATAGGTGATGCAAGTAACCGGCGTAGCGTGTGTCGAGCATCTAAGATCGTGCACCGCCGACATGGGTATATGCCGGGTATCGCCGAGGGCATGGTGCTCATCCTCTATCATGTGCATCTCACAACACCGACATATCCTTTCCTCCCCGGGGATCCCGCGGCTCGCCATTCAACCCCCAAATAATTGCTTCAATTCGAGGTAATGAGAACCCGCCCAGGCGAATAGCTCTCCGCTTCTTCAATCCAGATATGTGCTTTCAGTACCGGCGGGGTCCATATGCTCAAGGCCGATTAATATCCAGCGGATAGTGCCTGGTTTGGGCTTTGCAAAAGAGAGAGGCATCCTGGGCTGTGGTGGCAAAAGATAGCCCGTGATCCAATGCCCATTCCTCATGATCGACCCGGCTAAGCACCATCCGCTGGTAATCCATAGACTACCTCCCTAAACCATCCTCATAAATAAGCCTCGTACATACCCTCTTCACAATGGGCCCCTCCGCTAACAACACAAAATTGTAAGCGATGCCCATCCATCCCATCCACCTTTATGGAAGCAAGTAAGATGCCCTCAAGATAGCGGTATCGTCAGGAAAGGCCGTAACCCCGCCTCATAAACAAAATCGAGCACGACGGTCCTTTCACTCCCAAGCTATATGTCAAGAAAGCTTCTCGCACTTTTCCAACCTATCCCATGTATTTTTTGCTAACCGGCCGGGCCCCAAACCTCCACCCCATATAGCAAAGCACCGCCACTAAAAGTTCTAAAACAAAAAGCTCTCCTCGCCCCAAATACAGAGATTCATCCGGCAACAACACGCTGCTTTTGCAATCGTATATAAAGCCTTCCAACGGACCGCTCTCCTTCCACACACCTATCCCACAAGATGTTGGTAGTGAAATCAATTCCGTGATACTTGAAGTTCCGCACCATCTCCCACCTCGCCCCCTCGTATTATAACTCCGATAGGTGTTGCAGGATGATCGCGTAGAAGCTTAGTTTTGTGCAAGTTCACCGGCATTCCCGGCTGCCCCACGTAACCCCATCGAGGGCATCCAAATGCCAGGCCAGATAATCGCTACCGCGTGTGGGCTAGCAAAGTTACATCATCCGCATATAGTAACCGCCCACGTAGGTCGAGATCGAGATAATTGCACCCCCCCCCATGGTGTCGATCCACGCCTCCAAGCTATCAATGTACAACCCAAAAGCTTGGAGACAACCGCAGCCCCGCTTAACTCCCATAGTGCTAGGCCACCACGATCTTCAGGCAAACAAAGATAAATCCCATCATAAAAGAAAGAGAAGCTACAAAGAGAAAATAGAAATAAAAGAAAATGTATAAAGAGAAAATAGAAAAAAAAAAGAAATGCATTTACATACATGCCATAAAGAGAAAATGAAAGGACATGGAAAGAGGGATTAGAATGGCAAGAATTAGTGTAGGGAGAGGCCAAGGAATTAATACCAAAGTGATGAAAACAATAACGTGGTCTGATGAGAAATGGTATTTTTGTTACATATGATTGTCTAAGGTTAGTGTAGGTATTCGTATGGAAATATGTATGTTGATGGTGCCGGGTATCCTGATGCTTTTTTGGAAACCTACGAATATATGGCACAAGGGGTTTCCAGATCCGATTGGTTCGCATGGAGGCTACGACGATGTCGACACGGTCCCGCTACATCAATTGTCTAGTGCAAAGTGTTTAGCAATGTCGGGCCATTTTTGGCAGAGTCGCCCGCGGGTATAATCGCCATGGTCACCACAAGAGTGGGAGCCATTTGCATCCCCGGCCTTTTTTCTTCTCCGCTTGTTTTGCTTTGTTCATCATGTCCTCTATGAGGAGGGTCTGCCGAAGGCCAAAGCCGGGCCCCACTTCGCCTTCTATGCCCCTCAGCCTTTTGATGCCATGTTCGTTCCACCATGCCATGTCTTCCATTCCAGCTCATGCCATGTTCTATCCCGCCCCCCATCTAATTGATGCCAAGGAGCCCAATGGTAGAGATCCTCTGTATACCAAAAACCCCGCTTTGGCCTCTACAATCTTGATTTTAAATACTTCATCATCCTGCAAACCGATGGGGTCCTCTTGCCCTCAGGTCGTAAATCAAATTGTGCTCCTCTTTTCAGTCGAATCGATCCCCGACGATCGATCGATGGCATAGCTTCATTGCTTCCTTTTGGATTTTACCCAATGAGGCCACATCATCCTTTAAAAGGGATTACCAATTCCTTAGCTAAGGTTACTTAATGGTCTTGCCTCTTCTTGATGTTCATGTATTACTAAGCTAAAGCCTATGAATATGTGATATTCTCATGTTTGATGCTATGTCTTGCTCATGCTTTGTTCATTGCATTTCCTTACTAACATCCTGTGTTGCAAAGGGGTTTTGGTCATAAGGGAGACCCCAGTTAATCGATCTCCCATGAGCATCGCATTGGCGTTAGGGTTCACCCCAATCTCACTAACAAATCGCGGTTTGTTGGCTTCCAGTGAACGAAGAAAACTACAATATAGATCATCGAAAATGCATGCCATTGACAACCGGAGCTTGAAATGGTAGTTACGGCATGTGTTCAATGGCTCCTATACATGGTCCCACCGCGATAGCGGAGGTAAGCCATGAGCTTTGAAATTACCCGGTTCGATTTTCCGTGCTCTTGTCATAATGTGTCATTCGCGGTGTTCTTCATGCTCTTGGCTCATGGAGTGTTGCCATACAATGATTGGTTATGTTGTTTTCATACTATACTATATTAGAGTTTAAAATAATGCTTTTATGCAATGGTCTTCGCCTTTAATAATGCCCCCTTGAAAGTCAGGTCAAGAGGGGCCACTTTTGATCTACAAAAGACCTTGGACGCTAGATTATGCAGCAGGGAATATGCCGCCAGAGGTGTCAAGTATCCAATGGCCGAGAAGCCATAATACAAGCTTTAGCCATAATACAAATGCATATGTTCAAATCGGTTTACATCGTGAGTTAACGAAAAGAAAAAATTATATACATAATATTATAAGAAAAGAGAGATTAAAATTTTTGACATACATTTAACTAGAACTAAGAAGATTAGATAAGTAAAAGGTGGAAATCTACCCCTCAGCTATGCCTAGAACTATAAAACTCCTTGCAAGTTACCAGACCGAGTGGAGTAGCGTCCCATCTCCAGAGATCCGCCTAGAACTCTAATTCAAAGAACTTAAAAGCTTGTGGAATGGCCTAAATCGAATTGGGTTTGACTCGGGCGTAAATTTTGTTTGTCCTCTTCTCCCGTTTTTTGTCGACATCACAAGTGCAATGGGAATGGTGGTCTCAAAATACGATAATCGAACCTAATGCCTACTACATGGAATTCACGCCGCCTGACCTTTAAGACATTTAAGAAGAGGTGGTTCTAGCAAGTAAACACATGAGCCCAAGTGATGAGCATGTTTCCTAGCTATAACAAACAAACAAGGGAGGGAACTCCCTTCATCTGATAGACCAAGATAATAGCATCCCATAAGTAGCATCTTCATCAAAGATAAACTGACAAGACAAAGACAATAATGGCTTATATGGCTAATAAACCGATGCTCCAAATCAACCCTTCAAGTTCGAGTAGAGGCAAGTCCCCAAATCTTTGGTGTGAGAACGAACAAGTTTTACAACAATCGTAGGCTTGTTTTGTATGAGAATCTTTTACCTAGTAACTATGAGTTTCCAACTCGACCGATTAATGTTTCACATCAAGAGAAAATAGCATCGAGTCTCACCCAACTTACTCCGTGGTCTAGAAATCAAGATAACAAACATCCAAATTGACCAAACAAACTTGATGGCGGGCTTCCACATTTTGGTTATAACTTTTATTTCCAGCAAAATGTTTGAAACAAATAATGGGGAGGAATGCCAGTTCACAAAATAATATTGGAGTCTTCTAGTAAGATGGGATAAGACACCAGAATGCAATAATGTCACTTCTTCACATCAATTGATCCTGGAGTCCAGTTTCTAATTCCTTAAAATGGGCAAGGGGTTCGATAAACAAAAATTTCACTTCCCATTATCCCTTATCCTTTATTATAGGTAATGCGGTAGGTCCAACGACGACAGTTCCTAAGATTAGTAAGAAAACCACCACACGAGGGAAAACAAACATATCACATCTAACCTGCTTAATTAAGAATTAACAAAGGTACAAAAATAACCCACAAATTCAGGTGCCCACAAATCCTCATGATATTTGAAGATGAACAAATCTAGAGACAAGGGTGAGATTACACTCCCAATGTAACAAAGGTTTTAATGGCATATAACGCGCAAGACAGAACACGTAATGTATATTCTAAAGGCACCATGTGTATAAGGTTTTGAAATGTCAATGTATAATTGACACATCACAATCATTAGTACCCTCTTTTCAACCCCAATTGATGACACCTTTTGATGGCCAAGACAAGATCATGAGCAAATTTTACTGGTCTACAATTACCCATTCATTGAAACTGTGTTCCTTTGTCTCTTCGTTCAATTATTGACTCTATACAAAGGGACCAGGTCCTGCTCCTGCTCCTGCCTAAAATAGAGTCAACTAGCAAGAGCTCATAAATGCACCTGCCAATACCTGCAAACACGATTTCTTCACATATTTGGAGCTACAGGTCTTTGCTCTGAAGCCCTGGTCATCAAGTTCTCTGTTTAGCTTTTGGTCCAGCCACTTTCTAACCCGGATCCATTATATAATAGCCAAGTGCCATTTTCTGTTTTCGTTCAGAAACAGGCTTTATGCAACGGATAGATAAGTCGTCTCCTAGTCTAGATCTGCTTGCCAGGTTTGTCAAGGGCTTTTAAGGGTTTAACGTTTTGTCAAACCCTGATTTGGGAATTTAAACTATACATTATCAATCTGTTAATAATAAAAGAATTTATAGGCATAGATGACTAGTTATTAAAGCGCTGCAGTCCTTGATTCAAGCCTCAAGAAGGGGTATATGATGAATGATGATGCCTTCAACAATGACAACTTAAATAAAAAGATGGGCGGAAAGAGAATTGAAGAAAAGGAGAGATTATTTTTTTTAGCCAGTACTGTTTTTAGAATGGCTGCCGCCATCCTGCCTCCTACAGTCTTGCTCATATGCCAGTCCCTCTTCCTCTGGCTTCGATTTCTCCATTCCTATCATTCCTCAATTTCCACCAGATTTTACACTGCTATTCAAATCCCCAGATATTTGGATGGATCACGCCAATGACTCTTCTTGCATAAAGTTACCAAAAAACTTGGCTGTAAAGATGTCTCAAAGAACAGAACTATGCCCAGATTTATCCGTTCCTATCATTCTCAATTTGAGCTGCTATTCAAATCCCTAGATATTTGGATGTGTGATCATGCTATGTTTTGCATAAAATGTCCACTAAAACCTTTAGATAAAAAAGACGTTCAAAAAACAACATTCTTTTTTTAAAAAGAGACCTAAAAACAACTTCCACCATATCCCCAATTATTCGAAAACTAAGTCCAATGCATGCATATACCTTGCATTTGGCCTTTAATAGTACAAGAATAATTATTTTCTAAAACATAATATCAGTATAATTCCAGACAGATGTTAACATCTACCTAAATCCCTCACAAATCCTCCTAAAAAGGACTAACTCAACCCAACCTAGAACATCAACTTTCAAATCCCTAAGAACAATTCACAAAACAAGGTAAGTAAAATCAAGCATACAAACAGAAGAGACACACTAAATGTCACAACACAGCTTCATGCCCTAAAACCAAAACCCTAGTCCCCAGAAGGGAAACAATAAAATAAAAGCATACAAAAACAAAGACTTTTAGCAGCAGAAAGGCAAACCCTAAAGATGGGGCCATTTTTCCTGTACACAAGGTAGGCTATAAACTAGCATGCAAAGCAACCAAATCCAGATTCCCAACATAACAAATAAAAAACTAGAAACCTGCAAAGCACATGAGAAGAGTCATCCATCCCCCCGTGTCAAAAATCCCTATTCTATTTTTATTATAAGACAACAGAATGGCAGCCTCTAGTGACTGGCGCTATGTGCTGGCAAAAGTTTGGCGATCGAATAAACTCACGAGCGTAGGAGATCGCCGAGGACGAGGGACGGATTTGTTGCCATCACTATCCAATTAAGAAGCTCGACATCGACCGCCTTCCTGACCTTCATAAAAAAATATTTTTACTTTGTAACATTGGATGCCCTGGCCTTTAAAAAAAGACCTGGCTATTAAAACCCATTAAACAAATGGCTATAGAATCCATACCAATTGTTTGTTGACACTCTGACATTGATAACCCCAGTTGGTCCCCCACTGGTCCTTCCAACATCTCCCTTTGCAGTTGTTGATGGGGTTTTTTCTACCTCCTTTCTTCTAGTGTCACCTCTAAAAATCATCCCTGCAACCTCCTCTAGAGCATTCTGGCCTACTACTCATCCCTGCCATTGCCATTTTCTCATCCTATACGTTGACATCGATGGACCACGTCCGTCATTTCCATCCCATCCCCACCCTGTACTCATCTTTGATCTACTTGGTTGATGTGTGTGTATCATTATAAGAACACACATGAAGCAAAAGCATGATCGCACTCCACATTAATTTCTTGAATGTTCTTATCTGGTATGTCTGGCCAATGATCCTAGCCTCGTCATCTCAACAATAAATCGCATTTTAAGATAGTCCTGCCTCTTGATATTGGAATTTAAGGAAACGATTGTCCTCTATACTGAACCTACACAAGTTGTACACATCTTTTGTACCATAGGGCTTGAAGATAATGGAAGTGACTATGCCTGCATATCTAGGCAAAAGTTCCAGGAGAATATATAGAACATCATTAACAGAGACGTGTATACGAGATTGGATATGCATACTATAAAGTAGATAATATAAAGAATAGAATAGAATCGAATAGATTTTTAAACGTCCACAAAACTCAAGGGCCATGGCACCCATACAATGGCCTAAGACAACCATTATCACTAGGATTAAAAAAACCCTTGCCTCAAAGATTTTCAAGGGGAAAACCTTCACAGCAGAATGATTTATATTGCATAAGCAAGAAGAAAATATAAAGCAAAGCGGCTGACTACTTAGGACGAATAATTGAAGACGCCATCCGTAACCTCGCGTATAAATGCCAAGTCATGCACATATGGGGCTCGGTAGAAGTTGTGGAAGCGGGAATGAAATGCTAAAGTCAAATAATGGTTTCACCGCTTCTAAAACCGTGATATCTTAGTAGCATGGCTTTCATCTTCAATAACCTATAACCGGCAAAGATGTACATCATCTCGCCTTCTCGTGGCGCGTCAGCTTCCTATCTACTTGTCTCAATCCAGATTCCTAGGGGACCCCTATGTAACCGGATGCAATAGCTACAAGCTTTTTCCCCGATAAGGAAGTGTAAAAAATAAGCCCTTGTGGTCTTGGTGCCAAAGTGGATTTATATGCATGATAATGACCAATTTTAACTAGGGCTCGATAATCGATCCCACATCTTCCGAGAAAAATCGACCATCAAGATATATTGTGCAAAAAATCCGATCGAACTAGCAAGCACTATGCAAAGGTTCTCGCTGCATGCATCACCGCAAACCATGCATTACAATTCTTCCAACATCGCTTCAAACGCTGGGGAGATTCAACCATGGTAGCGTTGAGAAGAGGGTACATATCATCATCCATCCATGATGCAATCTTTGTCATATAGTGGAGATGGCGCTCAAATATAATATTGAAGAGGCCAAAAACTTGTCTCTGTAAACGTAATAGCATGGGGCACCGTGTAGTTTTAACCTCCAAGGTCAGAAGTGAGAAAGGACTTTGCACCCTGCCCAAGCCTCCCAAGCATTAGGTACCAATGGCGTGCCCCCTATACTTCAAAACTATACAAGAAAATAGGTTCTACCAAAGCCCAATGCAAGTAGGCTTTCCGTGACTAATCATGAATCTCGCCGAAAACAATTGTTTTGCATTGCATATAATGCTCTCCAAATAGCAAATACACGCTTGGTAATACACGCGCCCAAGTGCGTGTTCTCACTAGTAACTCTACACCAAGATACTTATACTTTGGATGAATTGAATGTCTTGTAGGTACAAATTGCTATTACCATATTGTAGTGTAGCTAAAATGGATTGCTAAGCTACCTTGAGACCGAGCTAGAAGTTTCTAATGCTTGCTAACCTAGTTGATTTTTTTTTCTCAATCACCATTTTTATCTTTTGTAAACATTATGTTTTTCCCAAAACTTTCTAGCTTTTAGAGGGGCAAATATTAGCCATCATTTAACTATGATAATTTTTAAGGAAATACAAGCCTTTGGACAAGGAATGAATTTGTTAATATTATAAATGTAATTAACATCGAGAAAACAAGGTGTCAACGCATCATGGATTGCCCCAAAGGCTATATCCATTGTTTTGTGTGGACCTAATTTCTATTTTTTCTTCTTTTTATATATATCTTCCTATTCTTTTATCAATTCAATTTAATTCTATTCTATCAAATCTCTCTCTATTCACCCTTTATCTCTTCTCTACTTTTTTATATTCTCTTTTTTTCGCTCTATTCTCTTTTGCTCTTTTTCATCTCTCTCCCTACCTTCTTTCATTCTATTTAAAAACAGTTCCTTTGAGATGGCATGGAATGGGTAGAACTTCTCGTTATATTACTTCAAAGGTTTTCCTCATGTGGTTTTTTCATCCTCTGAGTAGTAGTAACATGAGGATTGAGAAGGGAGCACATTGTTTCTTCCTAGAAGCTATGACTTGATATTTTGTCTATGTTACTTGTATGTACATTTGCAACATTCTATTGATCATATGGTCTCATAGATGGAAAAACTAAACAATCCTTCCTCCCTCCCCTCCCTTGCTCCCTCTCTCTTCTCTATCTCTCTATTCTCTATATTTTTTCTCTCTCTATTCTCTCCCTATTCTCTCTACATCTCAAATCCACTTTCTCTCTATATTTTTTATTATATTCTCTTTATTCTTGCTCTATTCTCTCTTGTCTTACTTGTTCTCTCTAATCTCTTTCTAGCTAATCTCTACTCTCTTCTATCTCTTTTATTTCTAAGCCCTCTCCTCCCTCTTATCTCTCCTCACACCTTATTGACTCTCTCTCTTAAATATATATGTGACGTTCCCCCAAAACATATGGTATAAGTACATATATTTTAGGCCACGCCACTATATAAGCTCATCTTAATAGCCTTGTATACCTTAGTGTGGGAGAAGGAACATGGCTAAGTCATTATACATAATTTAACCAACCTTAGGTATGGATGGAACCATTTTCATGGCTCCATCCTATTGGCAACCCACCACATGGATGCACTATATTGAGCCACATGGCGCGGCATGGCATGGCAACTCTAACCTACTAATGGCCAAACCCTAACTCTATGCCATTTTCCTGTGCTCCAAATATGGAACATGTTTAACCAAATTTCTGCTTTAGAATCGCTCATCAGCATAGCATAGCACGCCACGCCAAATACTCAAGCGCAGTGTGCAAAATGAGTGGGAGCTACCCCAAACCACTTATGGAGTGGGTGGAGGTGCCAAGAGCGATGGAAGTTCCTTGGAGCGGTATTTGGAGTAGATTCCTTTGTAGGATCATTTGGAAATTAGGGATTCAAATGAGTTAGCATTTCGTGACTTAGTAGAGCCATAAGAATCTCAATTTGATCTAGAACTCCTAATCAATGAACCCTAACTGTAGTTAGATGCATGCGATTAGGATTAGATGTTATTCTTTATTATTTATCATATTGTATGGATATACGATGTTATTGATCATGTTTTGCACCTCTCGTATTTTGGGGAGGAGGGGGGCTAGTAGCCTTGTGTAGACGATGCTTTTAGTTTAGACCCTTAGTTCTATTTATATGCTAAGATGTACATAGAGCCTACTAGGCTAAGGGAGGCTATGGAGGATCGACAGCACCACACATAACGGAAGTCAAGGGTAAGATAGAGGAGTCCCGCTTGATGCGACAACCATCGGGACTTGACTGCCAGGGCTTATAAGTCGGGTCACTTCAAGAGAGGGCGGCATGAACTCACACTCGTCGGCCCGCCTCACCTCAAAAAGTTCTGTAAGTTGGCCCGGCTCTTGTTTTGGGAGTTCAGTCGTGAGGATGTGTGTCGTCACGATCCCTTCCAGCCACTTTCTAGCAATGGTCTTCTCGGGAGGGGGAGATGCAACCCTTCCTACCCCATCCTGACCAGGAGATGCAAACTGAGTAGCCCATTGGGTGGTACTACAGTTACGCCCGCGCAGATTACGGTCACGCATGCAGCCTACACTCATTCCATCTATTATATGCAATGTGAGGGGCAGATGGAGTGGTCAATCAGAGCCATTGTCTATTGCTAGCCCAGTCACATTATATTCCTGGCGCATCTTGAGATCCCACCGTCAATCTACTTTTCTCTACTTAGTCCGGTGCAGTAGGTAGGAAACCAAAGTGTGATGATGATGTCTTGATATCTCTCCGGGATGGATCTATTGTTGGATGGATGGCACTACCTTCGAGGTAGCCAATCAGATTGTATTGGTATTGTATTGTATTGCAAATGCCGCATTGTATTTATGCTTCATATGTTATAGGAGCCTATAGGAGATGGGCATGTAAGACACCTTGTCTCCTTCCCATGCCCCCGCCATCCCGAATGGGGATGCAGAAGGCCCGCAAAATGCTGTTAGATTCGGATTTCCCTTAAGGTGATACCAAGTAAGTATCATATACTTTGTGGGAGCGGCCACAATGATATCGTGAGCAATGATCTTGGTTGACTAAGGTCCAAAGATTTTCAGCCATGACCCTAAATAGCTGGATTAGCTGGTTTTAAAGTTAAGGAATGGAATGAGAATTCAATAGAAGGGTCGTGAAGTAGGTTAAGTTATAGACTTGAAGGGAAAAATAGTGAGTCAAATGAATATCTTAGTAAATTAGAGTGAAATTATGCATATCACACTATGATTCCACAAAAAGGGTGAAGATCATCCCAAATTGGAGCCTCAAGTGGAATATGGCATAAATTGCATAATCTTCCGAGAACTAGAAAAACTCCAATAAAATGTCAGAAATTAAGGGGGTCACCATTAATAAGGGTGTATTAAAAATAATAATAATGTCCATGGAATATTCCTCAAGTAAAAAGTATCTTTACCTTTTTAAAACCCCATTTTTAATCCCTTTTCCTAATTTCTACTCTAAATCAATCTTCTTAAGCCCCATGAGATCTCCCACTTAAAGTAATCCGGGCTTAATCCAAAAAGATATGGCACAAAACCAAATGCACTATGAAGGTAAAGAGCCCAAGACCAAGCATGGTGGAGATCCTGACATGGCAAGAAGATCCCTGAGCACCTACTAATTAAGACCAACAGAGCCGAGTAGCTCTTCCCTCATATGACTTCTTTCCACACTACGGATGAAGAGGCACCAAGTAACCCGGCCTCAATCTGACACGTAAAACGGGCGCAGACGGGGCTTGCCCACAGTGGACACTTCTAGAGTAAGCAAAGAAGCAGATCGTAGTGGCCCCAAGAAGAGGAAGGGAAAAAGTAACACAGAGTGGGAGAAGAAAGGCAAAAAGGGAGAGAAGGGAGAAAGAATGAAAAAAAAGTGGCACCCGGAGAAGAGAACCACAGGCTTAAGATAGGGTTACAGGGAATGTTGTGATCCAAGAACCACAGAAACCAAAACCAACTCGAAGCCTGAGGAGGAGGAGATGGAAGAAGCCAAGAAGAAGAATTGAGGAAGAATTTGGGGAGTTGTCGGACCCCAAATACTATACCCCATGTGGCCAAAGCCACCAAAAACGTAAGAAAAGCAAAAGGCGGGAAGAAAGCCTTCTAAGCTCAAAGTGCTTAGACGAATAAGAAGAAGAAAGCAGCCTCTTCAAGATTTACTTCCGACAGGCCCCTGCACGAAGGAACGGTCCATGCTCGTAAGTAAATCAAGGTTCAGAAAGGGTGGTAAGTCAGAAACCAATTCCAAGCCTCTCCACTCGGTAATCGAGGATGCCCAAGAAGATCCATCCCGACCTAATTCCAAGTACAACCGGGTATTTCCCGAGATTTGGCACTTCCAACAATGTATGAATTTTGATCGAAAGGCACCTTCGGCATCTCCTTCGAGAGGTGTTGCAGACTTTAAGACCAATCGTCACACCCCGAAGCAATGGTCCGAAAGTAAATGTAAGGCGGCCGAGGCGTAGCTTAGTCCGGGCCTTCAAGAAGGGAACCTTGGCGCCATCCATGCCAAGAGATAACGCTATGCCCAAGGACCTCGTTTTGACGAAGAAGAACCCAAAGATAAAAAATTAGGACTTTTTTTTCTTTGTAAAATTTTTGCTATTCAGGCCCGGAGGCCTCCCCCGCAACTGAGACCATCTCTACGGCAGCCTGGGCTTAGCCCCAAAATCTGCTTAAATGTGTTAGATCAATGAGATATAAGCAATGGATCACCTAGAACTATTTAAAAATATGCATGCTAATATCTTATATCAAACCAAATAGAAATCAACCCAATGGATCATTCCGGCTACCAAGGCCTTCCCACATTCTCTGAGAGCCCTTCAAGGCAAGTAATCCACTTTGGCCCCAATTTGACCCAAAGTTGTCCAAGAATGCCTAAAAGCCATCAATATAAGCTCTTGCCTTGTTTTCGCTTAGATTAGCTCTTCAAATCAGTCAATTGGTCCATTATATCTTTCTAACCTAGATTCTCCAATGTGCGCTTTTAAGAATTTTAAAACCCAAGTAGCCCCGATCTATATAAGGAACCATATTTGACCTTTTTCCTCACCAAAACTTGTGCTCTCCCCACTGCTTAATTTTTTCAACCCCTCTTACTGGCCCCAACCATTTTCTACCTTAGTTCTACCCAACAACTTTTATCAACTCTATCCTAATGGTACAAATAACAACAATCATATTAGTGAGGTGCCCTTGAGGAAGTTTTCTAGGTGTTCATCCATTTCTTCACCTTCATGCAAAGATTGACAGTGAACACCATTCTAAATAAAGGGTGACTTGCTATCAACATTTTAAGTTGCCCATGTTTTATATTCATGCAAGTTGTTGGATTTCGTGGAATGTCCGTGGTGATAATGTCTTGGACCACCAAAATGTATGGCAGGACTAGAAAGCACCAAGGGGAGACTATGCACATAGTTCTATATGAATAAAGGACTTGCTTGGCATCAGTGTTTCAAACTTGCCCTGTCTCATATCATATGTTGATGGCTTGTGAATGCTTTTTGAACCACAAGTCTATATATAATTTTGTAGGTTAGATTCCACCGCATAATTCAAAACTTTTTAGAAGTAGTCATGTTGCACATTTTTAAACCTCCCTATTAGTTTTCATCTTTTTGATGAGAACACACATCACTAAGATTAACATTTTTTAACCATGTAATTGCTAGCAAAAATTGGCAAGTGCATCGTGAAAAGCTCTTTCTATGGGATGCTGAGCCGCTTTTACAAGAGGGCTAGTAGGGCTAAGAAGAAGGGAGAGGCTGGTCTTCCTGGGTCCATGGTTGATACTACGTGGTCGTGGGCTGGTCGCTACAGAAGCCTAAGGGTAACGTGCAAAAGGAGGTCCCTGTAACAATACTAAAAAAGATTTAGGGAAGACTCGATTCAACCGCGGGTAAGGGGGCTGGCCTGACTATACTACAAGTTTAGTACGGAGACAATGGGGACCGTGATCGATGCTACAGGGATCTGGTACAAGGGCTAGCCGCGTCCCCGAAATGTCCCGCGAATTAGGGTCGCGACCGCAGATCCGATGGGTCGTGGGTTTTGCACTTGGCCCTATCCCTGATCTCAAGTGAAGAAGTTTCATCAGCCCAATCGACCGGGCAGTTGTGCCTTGCTACCCCAATCGATGGGTACATTCTTTGCAATGAACCTCATGTTCCAAAATTCCATGTCCTCTGCTCCGTGTTTTATGCCAACACAAATGGGTTTTGTTCTACCGTGATAATCTGACAAAGTTCCGGGGCAGGATGTAAAGCGTAAACGACAATGGACAGTAATCGAGATGATATACCGCTTTCCATCCGGGTTAATGAGATGGCCGCCACCGTAAATGCGATGATCAAATGATGGGGTTCCTTGAACAATCGCTAGAGGTATGTCCATCATATTGAAGAATTAAAAGCTTCAAAACATAGCCATGAAAAAGGAAATGCATCATGAAAGATGAGGTCCAAAAACAATGATGGCTACGATGGTGAAGGGGGCAACTCGTAATCATGGAAGGATGTGGTGGACAAACCAATACCGTAATGAATGATGTTCGAAAGCAAAAGAAAGGCCAGCCACAAGACTCAATCTTCGGATTGCGTGGCTACCGAGAAAAGATGACGAGAATATCAAGCAAGAGGTAACAGATTTGTTCTCAAATACCAGGTTCCATATGTTAATGTTGTTGAAGCCAACCGAAAGGGGCAAAAAGGATAAGCCCAGAAACACTATTATCAGACGGCGAGGGGAGGATAAAGTGACGACCCAAAAAGGAAAAACTGCTTAAAGGTAAGAATATATGATAAACGGGTTGATCTTACACAGAACAATTCCAAAGACAGATTGAAATGCGTAAATTTAAAGAAGCAAGGCAAAACAAAAAAAGAAAGTCCTCTCGAAGTATGGGAAGGTGTGCACAGAGACGCATGGCTGGAAATTCAGGCCATCAAAGTTACTTGCATGGAACATTAATCATCTAAACAACGAAAAGTTGTGGAGATGGAAGATGTGGCCAGCATCGCGAGACATGGCATTTTTTTCCTAAACATGGGAGCATGAGGAAAGCGGCTCCAAAATACCGTGATTTGTACCGTGTGTTCCTAAGTGGGAACAAGAAAGGTTATGGGAAGAAGAGGTAAGGAGGGACACATGCAGGTGTCGAATCAAAATGGTGCATCTAGTTAAAGTTATAAAAAAGAGGGACACAAAGCAAGATATATGGGTGGAGGTTCAAGCGGACGTCAAGAAGAGAACTTTATCGCAGGGTGCTATTTCCCAATCACCGCAAAAGCACGACGTAAATAAGCAACTTGATTTTGAAGATCCCTTTCGCTAGCTTGGAGCTTGATAGTATGAAGTTGATGGAGTTGGGGGGAGGTGGTCCTTGTAGGGATTTTAATGGCGTGAACGGCAGAAAATGTGCGCCTTTGGCAAGCAAATGAAGGGGATCCGTGTGGATGGATCAAAATGGATGACAATGAACTAAATATGGTGGTTGGGGGTCAGAGTACATTGGATCGGTGACAAATGGCCTACTACAATGGGAAACTATTTATTGAGTACGGTGGAGGCTTAAAGTTGGTGATCTACAATGGGATAAGGAATTTTCAGTAATCGAAATGCGGTAATATGCAAGGGCAAAGCATAGTCGATTATCTCATTGTATCGGAGAATTTTCCGAGCAAGTTACACATTTCCAAATATCGGATGCTAGAAAAGAATCAGATTATGTACATCTTATAGCACACATTGCAACAATCGAAAGCTTAATACAAAACATGTTAGCATTGACTACATTCATGTCAATCCAAGGAAAAAAGATAAATATCAGAAATATTGCAAGGAATGTATAGAAAAGATAGATTGGCCACGGTTGCTATGATGAGCGAGGTTCCGACCCTCTTTGGTGCTTGATGCAGCAAGGAAATGCTTTGATTCTCGGGAGAAGAAGAAAGGGCCCCGCCTTGCAATGCAGGTGGTTTGACTAAGAATGCAAGCTGAAAAGGGCGCAATATAAGAGGGCTTATGGGCAAGAAAGGTCAACGGTTAATCAAAGAGTATAAGACTCTAGTCAGGGCAAGAAAAGAGCATTTATAGGTCTTAAGAAGAAGAGCTGGTCACAAAGCCATTAGTAGACCCAAATCAATTCTCGAAGAGGATGAGCAAGGGCAAAGAAAGCAAAGACACAATTGTCATTGAGGATCTTGTAGGCCAAGTAAAGAAGCTTACCACATTGACAATGTTGTTGATCGAGCAAGTGGGCAAATCTGAATTAATTTTCGATAGATGATGTACATGCCTACTTGGCAAAACTTGCAAAATGGGAAAGCTACTGATAGTTTGGGCATGGTGGTTGAAATGTTTAAATGGGCAAGGAGCGGGCTAGTTGAAAAATAATGAAATGCTAAACGCCAAGAATGCAAGAGGGGTTCCTACTTGCATGGCAAATTAATCGGTTGTCCCAATTATAAGATGCGCTGCTGATCCGAATAATTATCGGATGATTATGGTGAGCAATTTATTTGCAAAACTTTTTCCACTATTCTGAGCATAAGATCGTAAGATATGGGCTGAGTTGCAAGGAGGTGCGGCCAAGGACAAGCTGGTTTTAGGACCCAAGAAATGCACCATTGACCACTTGGTCACATTCAGAGCTATGATGGACACAAAATTAAGGACTAGAAAATCGTTTTGCGTGGATTCAGAGAGACTTTTCTTAAGGCATTTGATATGGTGCCTAGGGAAATTTGTGAGAGTTTGAGAGAATTAATGTGCCCTGCATAACCGGTGAGATGTTGTGCGGATACTATATGATAAGGTGTTAGTGAAATTATCCTTTCCATTTGATGGTCAGCAAAGTGAAAAGGAAAGCACATTGGCGCCGCTGTGGGTGTCCTTTCACCTTACGCTTTTTGGCATCTTTTATTGATGACTTGGAAAATTGATTATTGCTCGTGGGGGGGTGGTACCCAACCTATGATATGTTATCCGCTGTTGCCGCGGGCGTGCATGACATCGCCTTATTATCCGTGAGCAGGAGATATGCAAAAGAATAAGCCTAGACACATTAGGGAGCTTTTTGTGATGAAAAGGGTATGAAGGTGAACTTGGGGAAAACCAAGGCATGATATTTGGGGACAAATCTAGATAAGAATTATGCATTCACATATAAAGGGAGCCAGCTGGAGATCACATTCATACACATATTTGGGGCTAATGGTGGATAAGCATTGCCCGGGAACCGCACAAGAGAGAGCAAGAGGGTTAATGGATCTGATCAAGGCATTATTTGCTATGCAAAAAGCAAAGTGTTTGAGGAATGAAATCTGAACTTTGGTCTTAAGAGAACTCTTTTAAAACACTAGTGCAAATTTGTAGGTATTGTATGGGTGTGAAGTCCTGGGCCCTGACTCAATCGGAGTCAAGGCGGGTAGAAATCAGCGGGTGCAAAAAATTCCTACACCATGAGCTTGGGGTCAAAATGCATACCATATGAAATAGTTTTTAGCATAATGTGGCTGATGCGCTGAATGAGAGGCTATATGCCATTACTTCTGACATATTTGAGCAGATGGGGGGCTTGGACGCATGAAGCTACCCAAGACTAGCTCTAAAAAGCAACAATGGATAAAAGGCCGGTATATGATGGGATGATTTTATTACAAAAATGGGGCATCCCGACCAGAGCTAGCAAGCAACAAGAATCTGGATCCTAGACCGGTAATGTGAAAAAGGTACAAGTGAAAATATGGCATGCACCGCATCAAAATGGCATACCATCGAAGAAATGAATCCAATGTCAGCTAGAAGCTTAACCATTCACATGATGAGAATATCTCCTTACAAGAGACATGCTATTAGCAGGATGCGCCTTAGTGCTCATCATTTGATGTAGAGGTGGGCGCGTATTGGTATAACATACATCGAGAGTATCTACCACAGGCGTGGCTCGTGAGTGAGGTAGAGGATGAAAACCACGATAATTGTATGCCCAAATTAATGCATTAATCGAGAGACAGATTTAATGTTCAAACCATCTAGCTTGCAAATAATTTTCTCGATATGCCGTGCACTATAGCCGGTAGCTTCCTATTGACTTGATGAAGCCGGAAGTGGCAATCAAATATATTATCGATCTAGTGGAGATGAGATAGCAGAGATGATGGTGATACTTACGACGAAGTTCTTGCCTGATGATGATATATTTTCTTAGTGATGTAAAATATTTGTATTCGGGCCTTTATGGACCGATGGTCCAAAAGACTAAATAATACAATTCACTTCACCTTCACTCTCTCTCTCTCTCTCTCTCTCTCTCTCTCTCTCTCCGCCATAGGCTCAAAAGTGACTTCGTTGGCACGCTAAAGAGATACTTTTGGCACCGAGTAGTACCGTTTAGAGATAATGAGAGATAATAATCTCGTCGTTTCTAACAAGGCTCGCTAAGAGGAAAAAACGCCAAACTTTTCCTCCTGAATCCTTTTTATTTCCGGATCCTCGCTTCCTTCGTTATGGCTCCTTCCGATCCCCGCTCAAGATCCCCTGCCAGATCCCCGCCTCATTATGGCGTACCGCCGCATCCCGCCTGCCAGGCGCCACTCTGCAACCTTTCTGGTTATGTTCATTCATTGTTTTCTTGTTTTGTTTGGTCCCGTTCACAACAGCCGTAGTCCCGCTCACAAAGAACGATGTTGAATAAGCCTTGTACGTGCTATAAGCTTATCCTAGTCCCGGCGAAGCTCCGCTTTAGCGAAGCCCCATTCCTAACCAATCTTTTCTCATCCTGAAGAAGCTCGATGTTGAGAAATCCTTGAGATTTAACCTTTGAATACCGCTGCTAAAATCTATGCTATCGTTGATCTTAATCTCATAGTCTGACTATGAAATGAGGAATTTTTGTCGATCTTTAAGAGCATGTCGATCCACTAATTTTCTCAAAATCGCAGAAATCTTAATAAGATCCCGATTTAAGCATGGAAAAGCAATGCCCCTCCGATATCGATTGGATTGTTATAGATCTAAAATAATAGAAGCGCAACTTAATCGAAAAATAAGAACATGAGAAGAAGGTTTTCTTAGACGCCTTTAAAATCGGTTGTGGTGCCTTTTCTTACCATACGCCTAAATCGATGGAAACACGCCCCAAAACATTTTACGATGAAACCAAACATAACATGTCGTATATTGAAATGCCCTAACAAATAGCTAGGTATCTCTCGGGGGAGAGTAAAAATTTGTCTCTCCCCTATCTCACATCTCCATCTCTCTCGCATTCTCATTTTATTCTTTGCATCACATGTGGCCAACGATCTATCTAGCAAATCATT
>JAJEKV010001056.1:0-35242 GCA_021234155.1 Isoetes taiwanensis | reverse complement strand
CATTGTATGGGCCGTTATAAATCATAAACAAACCGGGTAATCCCTCACCCCAACAACTCTCGCTACAAGAGGAAGAATTAGTTAACCTGCACTGACTCCCTTTGTTAAGGCCGAAAGTGTGGAATGGGGGTTACACTCCTCGAACACAAAGAGAGGGCAGCACGATGGCTATGGAAGGCAACTCAGATTGGGTAGTCCCCGGGTAAATGGTAGCTATTCAAGCAAAGGTGGCCCAGAGTGGGGTTGCACTACAGCGCAGACACTAGATATAGCTCGGCGCTGGGTAAGTATGACACAAATGTAACTTTTATAACTTCTATGCCGGTCCCAGAGGCAAATCTATGGCGAAGTTTGATTTAGGATTTGGAACAAGCAATGAGATCGCATCCAAGCCGGGAAGGAAAGGGCATGAAGATCATAGGGGAGGAAAGGGGAGAATATTAGATAATTGAGGTTGTCATGAACAACAGGAGTGGGTTACACACCTGGTATGTGTAAATGTTTAAGGGTTGGCCATTCAACCTATTAAGTTTAAGCCGTGCCAGAAAAGCGGGAGGTTTGGTAGGGCCTATAGAGCGTGACATGCAAGGTGGAGGCTAGGGAAGACGCCAACTTGAGGATGAGGAATTGGAACAATTCAACATGGCCGATTCGAATAGCTTATAGGAGGCACAAATGTACCCTTACTAGTGAGCATGATGGCCAACAAACAACCGGAGAGCATGAACATGTAAGTGTTTGCGGTGGACATTGCAAGCCATGATGTGCATCGATCTCGTTTTGGTGAAGGCACAATAAGTTGGTAACCATGAGGCCATGGATGCAACCTAAGGCTCATCAAGAACTGCGGCTACTGTGTCGTGACATGGGAGCAAAGACAGGATGGGGGTAGCTTTTGAAAACCTGAGGGACTTCATGTGCCTATGTGCAATAGTATCGTGGATTTGAGGGGCAAGGAAGAGGGTTTAGCTCCAGATCTGAATGAATGACTGAGGGCAAACATGCTAATGAAGGATCCATATGTTCAAACTAGGGTCAACTCCCCATTTTAGAAGACTAGGCAAAGCTTGAAGATTATTGTCACTCAACATTGTTATGGAGGTCAAAAGATGTTCATGCTTCAAGTCAAACAATGCTCAAGGTTCAAACTTCACAAAAGGTATTTTATCCAAAGTCAAAATGCTTAGCCGAATATGCTCTAGAAGATTCGGGTTATGAAGTTTGGAAGATATTGCCTCAAGTTTGGAAGTTAGAGTTTGGAAGATTCCCCTTTATGGTTTCACCCTTGTCACCTTGTTTAGCCATTTTTCCTTCTTATATTCCCCTAGCCACTTTTGCAACATTGCCCCTACATTTGCTTTTTCCTTGCCATACACCCTTTACCCATACCTTGTTTTTACATCCATATCTTATTGTCATCTATCTCCACTATCCACATGAGCCCCTATTGCCCCCTATTGCCAATCTCTATTTCTCACCCCATATTTTATGGTTAAACCCTTTGTTGGCTCTCCACTCCTTCAAATTGGTCTCATGGTCCTAATAACTTCAAATTAGGGTTATGGGTATTTGATACCATGGTCTAAAGCATGCATAAAACTCCAAGATAATATAAGCTTTAAGCTTGAACCATGGTAGAACTTTCCTAAAATCCCAAATACAGGAATATTCCTCTAGATATTTAAAGGAAATACGCTGAATCAGACGAGAAATTCCCAAATATCTCGCCCATGAACCCCTAACCGAAGTTTTAGTTCGACCACGCCGGGTTTTGATCCCATTCTCCCCTCAGAACCAATCTATTTCTTGATCCGGAACTTAAGCAATAATTTGGGGTTTCCTAAATTTGTCACCCGAAATCACTGGAAACCGAAATCCAAAAAACTATATACAGGGGAAACGATCGGAGCATTTTCAAGGCCCGTGGCATTCCGATCCTAAGCATTGATCATCACTGAGCAGATGGGACGATCTTTTGAAGTTCTTGGCTCTCCTCACCGATCCACAAGATTTGGCTGGACATTACCTTCAAAAATTATTTATTGACTTGAGAAGATTATTTTCCCTGTGATTTAAAGCCTGAAGCATCCTTATATTACATTATCATGATATATTTACCCATATCAATTCAAATCGATTATAAGTTGTCAAATCCATCTACTCATATATTATTCTCACAATTGCACTTTACAAAACATTCTGAGAAGTAAATTCTAGTGTGTATATTCTATTCCTTTGGACCACTTGCCATCTATCCTTAGAGCCCAATGTCTGTCCAAAGGAGTTGGA
This sequence comes from Isoetes taiwanensis, assembly GCA_021234155.1. Classification (NCBI taxonomy): domain Eukaryota; kingdom Viridiplantae; phylum Streptophyta; class Lycopodiopsida; order Isoetales; family Isoetaceae; genus Isoetes; species Isoetes taiwanensis. The sequence continues at coordinate 32,953 of JAJEKV010001056.1, read as the reverse complement.
ATCATTCAAAAATACCAAGTATAAACTCAAAAAAAAAAAATTGCTCTCGGTTTGGTTTTGATTGTATTTTGCGGATCTAGCCACAAAAATACTTTTACACATCCAATTGAGGATTTGATTGATTGCCCCTCTTCCCTAGCATCATTGCAACCCATCTACTTTGGAATTTCTCAAAAGATGATTGGCAACTCCAAATCTCAATTTCTGATCATCGCTTTCTACATTTGACCTCTATTGACCAAAATTTGACCCCACTTTGAGCCCTAATAACTCACGATTAAAGTCTCGACTTGGTCGAGGTTTTTCTTGTTGGTTAACTACCACTTTCTGACCAAGTCTATTGCATCTGACTTAGGCTTAAATCGATCCATCTTGACACCACATTTGTTTTGGCAAAGGTACTATTTTTTGGAAATGGGAAAGGTATAGAACCTCGAACTTTTTGAACTTGTTTTTGGGATTTCCTTATGACTGATCACCTCAAGTGATGGAGGGTTCTAACCCCAATTTGAGTGAAAACTTGAATTGGTTCTTGTGGTTGACCTTTAAGCCGTGTTTAGGGTCAACATTTTGAGGTCCTACCGAGATCTTCCGGATCTCAGCAACCTATGGCTCCAAAAAATTTCCAGCAAAATGTAACCATTAGAAGATGTTGATGTATCAGCTCATTGCAGAAAGGCCATTGCCTTCAAGTTTCTCAACTAGCTTACTTCAAAACATGCCATACCAACTTTGAATGTCCTGCTCCCTTGCCTACCTTTGATTCCCGCATGAGTGCTAACCACTTTGAGAATATTTGAAGACTATTACAGTGGATTATGGTTTCAAGAAAAGGATGCAAAAGCTTTGAATTTGAAAATGTTTCAAAGATGAGAGTGAAGTTGGAGCTTGGTTATGAAAAGTTAATGGGTACCACTTCATGGGGGATGAACTTGTCAAGAAGTTTCTCGATAGATTTTGGTTTAGTCGCCTCCAAAGATTTGGTTAATGAACCCCAAGGTTTTTCTATACATGAGGAGAAAGTGAATCAGTACAAGGGAGAGGTTTAGTACATTCATGAGTAGGTGTCAAAAGCAATAAGTCACCATCCCAACTCTGTTTTAGTTATTGTTTATCAATGGTCCCAAGAAAGAAGACCAGACATCCAAAGAAAGTTGCTCAAAAATCCAAGTCACTAAGGATTTGATTCCATTTACAAAGTCTTTGCCAAAACCACTGATCTGACCCAGATGTTTCATTCGAGCTGATAAGCATTATGCTTCTCATCATACCCTGATTCATGCACTCCCTCGATGCTACCGATGCACATTATGATCATCATCCTTCTATTCCGCTTATTTGTTTATACAAAAGAAAAAAAAAAGAAATCCAAAGAGGAGGAAGCCACCCTAAAAGTTGCGGGCCAAGCCAGACCTATCCAAGGTTACTTGAAGCCTTAGCGTAAATACCAAACAATTAGTTGAACTCAAGGCCGCAAGAGTTTAAACTTATCCCAATGTATTCATTGCAATAAATTCCCCACCCATCCTAAATATGCTATTGGCAAGTGTGCTCCAAAATGTAATAGAAAGCGCCATATCTTTGGAAAGGAATGTCCCGCTTGTTAGCCAGTCTGGCCCCTGTGAGCACTTTGCTGAACAGAGAAGCACCTCATGGGTTTATTCAAGGCTCAGGAGTTCCTAAATCCCAGAAGTTATGGGTGAGTTTTGACTACCTGAGAGCATAGATAAAACTTTCAGTACATCTTCTTTAAGACAAAATGACATTCTTGCAGGCCTGCCACTGTGTGGAATCACACACCTGCTGGATGCGCTCCACCCCTGACCCGAAGCCACTGGTGAGAAGGTCAGAGACTTTTGGTGGGGTTGATGTTTCTTAATTTAAGTGGTGGCTGGGATCTCTACTGATAAGATTGCACCTAGTTGGAAGGGTGGCTAACAAATGATAGTAGGTGTTAGTGGCACATTGTGAATTTTCTGGTCTGCTTGGCCTTATTCAGCATGAAGAGAGATACAGGAGCATTCACATGTTTGGAGGCTTCCTTTAGGAGGGGTATACCTTTTCTAATCTTGGGTGGGATATACTAAATATCAATACTTAATATCATATTATGAGAATTGGATGAGAGGCTTCTATATTTATTAAGAATCTTTTATAATGCAGATTCTCCTAGCCAATTGTGGTATTAAAGACTGCATGTTATCTACAGGGAAGGCATGGCTGGCAGGCTGTAACTGTGTGGCTTTTGTGATGGGATGAATCACAGTATTTATGACTTACTTTGGGAGGAATCGTTACATGCTGGATGCAGGGGCCGGTCTGGTCTCAGGGAGATGTACCATCTCAGTAAAACTGTGCTGGTTCCATAACCAAGGCTCCTGACTCCAAGGAAGAGGTACATTTTATTAAAGAAATGCTAATTGGGAAAAACCTTTGGGATCTTAGGATAAAAATACAAAACCAGAAAATGTGGAAATGGTTCCTCTTATTATGGAAAGTGCACTCCAGCCACAGGACCAGGGTTTCTTGCTGGACTTTGATGGGTATCTCTAAAATTAAATATCATCTGCTTAGCTATTTGAAAGGCTCTCTCACTGGCTTACTGGCTAAGTGGGAAGGATCTTCCTCAGTCACTTAATGTGGCGAATGTAAAGCCAGTTACAGGTCTCCAGAAACTAAAATCTAGCTGAATATTGCCAATATTCACATTTATGGTGATTCACAATTAATGCCAGTTGATTTACCGAGGAAAAATATCAAACAAAATACCAGATATTGGGCTACTGAAGAATAAGCAATACGAGGTGCTCTTGACTTTGCTTCATGGAAATCACTCATATCGAGCAAATTTTTAAAGAAGCTGTTTTGCCCAGAAGGAGACTCTGCATGTCACACATATTTGGGAGCTATCTGAAGATGATCTTGATGACCATTCATCGGAGAAAAAAGGCCAGAGATTATAATCTTTAAGAATGGTAGATTAGAACTGTTTGTTGGGGTTTGATTGAATAATAAAACAAAGAGAACATACAAGTGTTTTGAAAGAGAAGATATTTGCTTGGGATTATTGAGGCTATCGGTTATCAAACTGATATGTCAATTTAATTAAGATTCAGAAGGTTGTAAACTGTTTCAAAATTAGGGGGATTGTTAACTTCACTAATGGGACTAAGGCATTAAAGATGAATTGGATAAAATTATTGGATGCGGGTGTTATTATTTAAATTGTAATCGAATCGTTATACATATTGTTCTATGTGGAAAAGTGATTATAACTTTTGAAATTTACGACGATGACTATCGGACTCGGCTTAAGCTACCATCGAGTTATTACCCTTTTACTTTTTAGAAGAAATCTTATATCTCTGTATGGAGTGAGGAATTAATATTCATTTTGGTGTTACCAAGGGATTCAATGATTGAAGTAACTGAAGAGACCAACCCGAGACCTCTTTTATTACCCTTGAGACTTGCAATGAAAAGATACCTTTTGGACTAATGAATGCACTACTTTCGAGAGCCATGGATGTTGTTTTGGGCTCTGTCTCCTGGGAAATTAAATTTATTTGGATGACCTGTTTTGGATCTCACCCTACCCAAAATCATTTTTAGATTGTTGGCAGCTCATTTCTTTGTGTAGGGAATCAGGTCTTAATCAAAAGTATTTTTGCATCGAAGGGACAACTTTTGGGACCACAGGGTGTCAACAATGGTGTCACAGGTGTGAATTTTAAAGAAGGTTGACTCTCAAAAGCGTTGCCCCCAAGGCACGGGCAGAGGTCAAAGTTTTGTGACACAGCTGATTTTCTTAAGGATGTATGTTCCTAATTTTGCTCACATTATAAGTCCACTATTTCTAAGTTGACAGAATAGGGAAGGTTTCAAATCGGGAGCAAGCATAATTTCATCATGGTCGCCAGTTGCCAGGAATCTTTTGGGGTTGCTTGCCAAGTCCATTTTGTGAGCAACTCTCCTAAAAAAAGCAGTTGGCCAAGCAGGTACAAAGTTACTAATAATATTACTAAAAGGCCATAGGCTTAGCTATTCTGCGGAGACCAGCACACCATAGCTTTTGCCAGCAAACAATGAGTTCAAGCGAAGAAAAATACGCGAATGGAGAGGAGTACTCTTTGCTCTCATGTTTCTCATGTGAGACAAGGTCATTTATTATTGAAGAGTTGAGTTCAAGTTTATGAAATAAAAGCTGGCAGTTTATTTATTTGTTAAGGACTACCTCTAAACCAAGAAATTCAAAGGTGGGCGCAGAGTTACAAACCTTTTGATATTCTATAAAGAGTTCACACCAAGTAAAAAGTCCCGGAGTCTCTATTTACCTTGCCTATTTTCTTTGTGCGCCAGGATGTAGAGTTGTTGATTTTGGTTACTTAGCTTATTCTGAGGATGATGATGAGCGGGGGTGAGGTTGGCAGCTACCTAAAAGGTTTTCACAATTCCAGGAGATGCCCCTCGAGGTTGGCCTCAAGCCCGGCCAAAGATTTAAAAGTGTGTGGGTTCAAAATGATTAATGATGTTTTATGTAAAGTCAACAGGATGGACTATTATTGAGGTGTGTCAATGAAGAAGAATCTGCCTTGATCATTAAAGAAATGCATGAAGGAATATGTAGGAGCCATTTCTTTGGAGATACTACGCCAAAAGAAATTCACCGTCGGGATACTGTGGCCTACAATATTTAAAGATTGTTATCTTTTGCTATAAAATCTTGCCACAAGTGCCAAATATTTGGCAAGAGGATCATATCCCAAGTAAAAACCCATAATTTCTCAGGACCCTTCCAAATTTGGAATTAGATTAAAGGGAAAAACTACAAAATACCCCCTAACTTTCTGCAAATTCCTGATTATACCCCTTTCTAAAATTCACAAAATGCCTAAAATTCACAAAATGCCCTAAAACCTGTCACGTTAAGGGCATTTCGTAATTTCTAAAAAAGTTAAGGGTATGTTGTAATTATAAAATCAAAGGGTATCTGATTTTCCCCTAGATGATAGTGATTATATTAACCCTACGGGGCAACATGACTGTGTGTAGCCTCACAGTTATTTTTACCAAATGGGAGGCGAGATTCCTTTACAGAGGCAATTTCAATGCCCTTACAGAGCAAGTTCTTACATGAATGCGTTTGTGCAGGTTTATTCCTCTACAATTACATTACGATAGAGGTACTCCTTTTGTGAATGAAGTTATTGCTAATTTATTGACCGTTCTTAAAGTCAAACATACCAAGAGTTCCTCTTACTATCCCCAAGGTAATGGTCAAAGCGAGAAGCTACTAACAAAGGGATTTTGAAGGGTATTTTCTGCGAGAAAAGCGATGGATGATAATCAAAAGGATTGGCATGTTAAATTAGTGGATGCCCTATGGGCTTATAGAGTCACCATCAAAGCGGCAACCACTCCTACCCCTTTTAACTTGGTTTATGGCATTGGTGTGCTTCCGGTGGAAACTTGAGCTTCCATCTCGAGGTTAGCTCATAAGTTGTGTTGCCTTTTAGTATGCCTTGCGAGGAAAGAATTTGGATGCCCTTTTGCATTTAGAAGAATATAGGATGGAAGCTGAGAATGCTAATTTGCTTAAAAAAGCCAAAAGGATTTGGCTGCTTTCAAAGCTGCTCATAAAATACAAAGGGACCTTCAAAATTTGGAGAATTAGGATTACGGAAATGGAATAAATCAAAAGAGAGGATTCAGCGATGAAGTTTGAGAATCTTTGGGAGGTCCCTATGAAGTGTTGGAACCTCAAACCAATTCATATTGGCTAAAGGAGATTAACCGGGGTTTGTCACTCCCAAATCCCATCAACACTATTCATCGAAGAGGTACCTGGGATCGGCACATTTGCTTGTCCCTTTTTATGCTCTAGAATTTAAACAAGTTAAATTAAATTTAGATGTTAGATAGATTGGATTTCACTTTGTCTTAAAATTTAGAACTAATGTCTTCATTAAGTTTATGTTTTCGGATTAGCCCGATTATGAAGGATGAGCTATCAAATAGTCTCGGGACAAGGATTTTTATTAACGCCAAGTGTCATTTTGCGGAGCACCCTTTATCCATCTTTATTCATCTGTCTCGGTGTGGTCTTGCCCTCCATTCAGCCATGCTCTTTATTTTTTATCTCCCCAAATGTGCACTCTCTTGCAAATTCAGCTTCACCATCATAGCGAGTTGCAAGTTATTAAGACTAACTAGTTTGTGTGTTTCCATGGCCAGGTGCACCCTTTTCCCATCTTTATTCATCGCCATAAGTAGCCACCGCCATCCATCTAAACCTCTTATTAGGTGTTGTTCATTTCCCGGAAGGAAGCACTCTGCAATTCACTTCACCATCCTAGCGAGAGTTATCTTGAAGATATTAAGGAGACATATTCTTTTTGTTTTGGCGAGACCTCAACATTTTCACATTTTCTCCCCATACACTCCATTTCCATCACTTTCCCATCATATTAACACTCATTCCCATTCTTTTCACATATCATATCCCATTCACATTCCCCACCACATTCATTTCTACTCCATTAACACTTACACATCACCTCCCTCTACCATGATTCTCACTCAAGCACCTTGGTACAAGATTGAAGACCCTTTATGGCTGAGGGACCAGCCATTCTTTTTTTTTTGGCGAGATGTTGCCCCCCAAAGGGCAACATGCTAATGAAGGATCCATATGTTCAAACTAGGTCAACTCATTTTTAGAAGACTAGGGCAAAGCTTGGAAGATTATTGTCACTCAACATTGTTATGGAGGTCAAAAGATGTTCATGCTTCAAGTCAAACAATGCTCAAAAGGTTCAAACTTCACAAAAGGTATTTTATTCAAAGTCAAATGCTTAGTCGGGAATATGCTCTAGAAGATTAAGGGTTATGAAGTTTGGAAGATATTGCTTTCAAGTTTGGAAGTTAGAGTTTGGAAGATTCCCCTTTATGGTTTCACCTTGTCACCTTGTTTAGCCATTTTTCCCTTCTTATATTCCCTAGCCACTTTTGCACCATTGCCCCCACATTTGCTTTTTCCTTGCCATACACCCTTACTCCATACCTTGTTTTCTTTACATCCATATCTTATTGTCATCTATCTCCACTATCCATGAGCCTTTATTGCCCCCATTGCCAATCTCTATTTCTCACCCCATATTTTATGGTTAAACCCTTGTTGGCTCTCCACTCCTTCAAAATTGGTCTCATGGTCCTAATAACTTCAAATTAGGTTATGGGTATTTGATACCATGGTCTAAAGCATGCATAAAACTCCAAGATAATATAAGCTTTAAGCTTGAACCATGGTAGAACTTTCCTAAAATCCCAAATCTGGGAATATTCCCAGCATATTTAAAGGAAATCACAGAACCGTGTCATGGAAATTCCCCAAGGAAATATCTGACCATGAACCCTAAATCCGAGTTTACGGTTGAATCATGCGGTTTTGATTCCATTCTCACTGCAACCAATCTATTCTTGGATCCTGGAACTTAAGCAATAATTTAAGCCTAAATTTGTCACCCGAAATCCACTGAAACCGAAATCCAAAAACTATATCTGAGGGGAAACCTTGTCCGAGCATTTTGAAGGCCCGAAGTATTGAGATCCTACATTGATCATTCTTGAGCAAGATCGGGCGATCCTTGAAGTTCTTGAGCTCTCCTCAAGCTGGATCCACAAGATTTGGTTGACATTACCTTCAAAAAATTATTTATTGACTTGAGAAGATTATTTTCACGGGATTTAAAGCTATGAAGCATCCTTATATTACGTTATCATGATATATTTACCTCCATATCAATTCAAATCGATTGCCAAGTTGTCAAATCCATCTACGATATATTATTCTACAATTCTTGCTACAAAATATTCTACATAAAATTCTAGTGTGTATATTCTATTCCTTTTGGACCACTTGCCATCCATCCTTAGAGCACAATGCGGTCAAAGGAGTTGGAATCATTCAAAAATACCAAGTATAGCTCAAATTCAAAAAATTGCTCTCGGGGTTTGGACCGGTTTTGGTATTTATTTTGCGAATCTAGCCACAAAAATACTTTTACACATCCAATTGAGGATTTGATTGATTGCCCTCTTCCTAGCATCATTGCAACCTATCTACTTTGGAATTTCTCAAAAAGATGATTGGCAACTCAAATCTCAATTTTTGATCAACATTTTCTACATTTTGACCTCTATTGACCAAATTTGACCCCACTTTGAGCTCAAATAACTCACAGATAAGTCTCGACTTGGTGGAGGAGTTTTCTTGTTGGTTAACTACCACTTTTCTGACCAAGTCTATTGCATCTGACTTAGAAAATCTCGAACTTTTTGAACTTGTTTTTGGGATTTCCTTGCATAGACTGATCACCTCAAGTGATGGAGGTTCTAACCCCAATTTGAGTGAAAACTTGAATTGGTTCCTTGTGGTTGACCTTTAAGCCAGGTTTAGGGTCAACACTTGGGAGACGTTCCTGGTGTGCAGGATGTTAGCATAGAAGGGTTCCTGACAATGAAGACATGGGACTTGGTCAACAGGGAGGGACTCATTAAGAATAATGACACGAATGCTGAAGCATCAACATACAATATCAGCAACACGAGCACTTGAAATTCCATGAACTTAAATATAAGCTTTCTGGCTGAATTATCAGCGGTGAAGGCAACGTTATCAATACACACTAGTCAAAATTTACATATATCGTTCTAAGCATAAACTCAACAAGTGCTGGATGCCTTCAAACAAAAACACCCAAGCATCTAAAATCCAGGTGCTGGATGTGCTTAAACAAAATCATCCAGCCACCTAAAACACATGCCATAATATACGCATAGAGGAACTGAAAGAACACATAAACTCAATAGCACACGTGGGCTCAAAGCAATTTTCAAGGAACATCACACACTGAGATTAGCCTACAGGAATTCCATGAGGTTGGACACACAAGCTTGGTTCAATTATCTGGCCGGTAATTACGCCCCTCGACCTGTGGGGATAAGGCCATAGACAAGGCTAGGATCATTTGAGAAATGGTCGAAATAGGTGTGGACAGGGACATAATCTCCCGGGCCAAAGGAATGGATGTGGAGTTTGCAAAGACTTGGAGAGGAAATATGTCTGAAGGCACGGGACCAATACCAAGATTCGAGGAGGGCAACACATTCACTAACCAGGTTTGTTTGGTCTACAGATGGCTTTTAAGGGAACTGGCATTTGTGCTACAATACTAATATTTGCATATGGCAGGTACCCGAAGACAGTGACGAGGCCATAGACAACTAAGGCATCTGCCACTCAACCCTAAATCCATTGCATTGTTTACTACGTCTGATATATTTGTTAACTCATCAGGACCAGATTTCTGGATGTATAATACAACAAACAGTGGTGATCAATTAACCGGAGCCTGCTCAACCTCTAATCGGTTTGAGAAAAAATGACGTTATTCTTCAAATCCATCTGAGCTTGAACGGGCAAAGGCCATCTGTTATCATCACGGAAAGGAGTGCAAGGAGCAGATAGAAACCCAAACCAATGAGTTCCTCTTTTGCTTATCAAATTTTTACTTTTCTTCAAGGGATCTGTACTACAGCTGATCGATGTTGATATAATGTGTAATTTCAGGTCTGATATAATTTGTATCAATAGAACTTGCCATTTGCTATATTGTTTGGCATATCTGCTTTTTGTAAAGCACACAACCGCAAGGAAGCATTAAACAAACAAAATGGATGATATAAAAGGAAAGGCAAGTGCTTTCGAATGTTGATTTTGTTTGCATTTCAGTATGTCTCTTCAATCAAGTTTCTTTTGCAGTGTAGTTTTGGCACTTCATGGCCATGCCTTATAGCAAATAGGTCTGACAGATGTATATGCCTTCTGTGAAAAGCTTTTGAAGGACATTTTCTACATGTTCTGCAGGTATGCCGCTAATCTGTTTATTCTTTAGCTCTTTTATCACTTTATACCACGAAATTTCAATCTAGAGGATATAATTGAAAACCTCTATTGGCAGCTGAATAAGGTCTCTCAAATATAGTTGCTGGTGACATTCATCTTTGTAGTTTATTCTTATTCTTTGCAATTGATGTTGGGCTCTTCATGTTTGGTGCCTTCCTGGTGTTTGTACCGTTTTACTGCATAACAATTTATTTCATTTTCATCCCCTCTACAGAAGTAAATCATCAACTCTAAGTTCTTTTTAATGCAACTATAATCTTATAGCTAGATGGAGCAATCATTATTCCTTGGTGGTTTCTTGGAGGATTGAGAATCTTGAGATTGTTCAAGGTATACGCTTCAGTCATGCGGCAAAAACTACAAATGTATTACTCTGTAACTTCTATGCACCATCCTCTTGAATGATGATGATATATGATACACTTTTATAATGAATCTATTAGCAAGGAGATTGTTGAGTTGTCTTCTGAATTTGCTTCATCAATGCATGCAAGAAGCTAATATGTTGAACTCACACATTATACACAATGAGTTAAATAAATCCAACATTGACATGTTGGAGCAACCAATACATTAATACATGCAAATGGCACGGAACTACGTTTAGGCAATTATGTGCAACTTCATTTGTGATCTACTATCACTGCGGATCTGAGATGAATGCCCAATATAGGATTTTTCCTTTGCATTGTCATAATACATCATTATTATTTCCATAGAGTTGTCTATCATGCAAAATGTGTAATATTGCAATGCTAAGAGTTTAATTTTGATGGATATAGTCATGTGATTCTATGAAGGATGTCAATCCTTTTCCCCTTCTTTGTTAATGTAGACATCACACATGCGTGGCCAGAAACTCAATAATAGTACAAAAAACTCAATAATAGTACAAATTATGTGGGTAATTGAAGGCTAACCCATTCCCTTTGTCTTTACTTAAAAGGATACTTGGGTTCGTTGTAATATAAAATTATTATTTTTGTGTCAACAAGTTGCAATTAGGTTTACTACAAGTGCCACATGTACGAATCACGCAGATAAGCAGGGGCACACAATTAAAACTTCGGATAAGAATGATGGTTGTCGAAGCGAAGCATCCTATGACATATTTAACAAAATTTGGACTTATTCAAATCTAATAGATATACTTCAAAGGCATACATAATAAGATTTTATGTATTTTTAACTCTTAATGCTTTTAATAGTTTGTTCAACTCATCGATAAATCAAAAGTATGATGGTTATTAATTTATAAAATTACTTTCTAAGTAAACTCCATATAATTAAAATGTTATTTTTTAAAATATTTTAAGAAGAAAATTTTAGATTGAAATAATTAAATAATTACGTTTATGTTTTAAGAAAAAAAATAGTTTATTATTGATTAATTTCAATATATATTATTAATAGTAATAATAAATTGTTCAATAGTTATTATTAAAGCGTTAACTTTATCATTTATTAATTTCAACCTAAAACCCTTCTTAAAATATTTTTAAAAGCATAAAAAATAAATTGTAAAATTCTCATAATAGTTTTACGTCAATCACTTATCAATCCATCGATTCATCTAAAAATTATCATGATTATCAAATTTAATATTTATTAAATCACTTTGAAAGTTTGAAATTTTGTAATTCTTAAAATATTTAATTGTAAATAGATTCATTTGAAAATTAGTTAGGAAAGCAATATTATTTTTTGGTAACCATTCACGATTTAAATTTAAAGATAAATTTATATAATTAAAATTATAAAAATTTTAACAATCAAGAAGAATTAAACAATACATATATTCTTATAATGGCATCCTTGAAGTGTTTTTGGGGGAGGGACAAGTGGAGGAGGCGGACGCGGGCGGGGGCAAGTGGTGGAGGAGGTGAGGATAATCCACCTAGATTGGCGTGTTGGAAGAACACCGGGAAGGCGAGGTGGGTTGTGCTATCATCCCTATACAACTCCACCTCATTGGTTCTTATATGAGAAATAGTCGTTTGAGGGAAAGATCGGGGGAATTTACTAGAAAAGTTGGTCATCGGCCTACATCTTTATCTGAGACCACTCACTTCTACAAAGTGCATTGTGAGTTTGTACCATGGCACGAGCATCATCATTAGGATTATTTTTGCTAATGGGCACCTGTATACACCCACACTAATGAGTTCCACATGGAAGCTGACTTTCTATGTGTCTAACTTTCGATGCAGTTTGCTTATGAGTTTTCCTTTACATTACCATATCTCTAGGGGTCTCGATCCTATTGCTGTTCTAGAGTTCCAAGTGGGCATGGAGATTTTGCATGGTAATAAATCTCCTTATTTTGGTTCACCACCATTTGAAGTAAAGTGGTTCCCGGGCACGATGTAGAATGGAAGAGGTTACTGCTACCCACATGCTCCCCCCTGCAGAGAAGCATAACCTTGGTCTTGGCATGGAGGCATTCCTATGACATAGTCATAGGACCCATATCTAAAGTTTAAGTTCCGATGGTGAATGTCCGGAGCGGTGGGAATAGAGATTGCGGATAGCGTGCACTTAACACAAGTGGCCTTACGTTCAAAAAGGGCGGGTGAAGTGGCTTGAGCTTGGATTCATTAGAGTTTTTTAGAACGGAGGAAGAAGCGGCGAAATGAGCTAGGTGTCCGTCCATTAGCACTCGAATAAGTCTAAGTTTTGTTGAATCGTGATTCCTTCTAAAAAATTCGTGAAAGGCTATTTTTCTCATCTGTTGTTTGGCATAGATTGAAATCTAGTGGTAAAAGAAGAGGCCAAGTCATTTTTCCTTACACGTGGATAGGCTAGGCTTCAAGATAATGTGACATCCAGGGTTAGGCTGTTGCGCTAAAAAAAAAAAGCGTTAAAAAAGCGTTAAGCTCCGTAGGTCGAGATTCTATTCCAATATATGATCCATTTTGATCCGATCCGTCTCGTTCCTATGTTCCGGTGCAACCATGCCCACGCTTGTAATATATTCTCTGCCTCCTTGAAATAATCTGGACTTGCTAGCCGCAAATGTTGCAAGAAAACTAAGGTCCAAGTAGAGCAGAGGTAAAATCTCTAGAAAATAAGTACAGAGGAATAAACAGAACAAATTATTAAAATGAAATAGGAGTTAAAAATATATATACAATCTTATCATGACATTCTTGAAGCATATTTATTAGATTTGAATGTCCAAATTTTGTTAAATATGTCATATGTTCAAAGATAGCTTTTCAACTATTTGGACAAATCTTTGGAAGAAGGTTTGAATCATGATAAAGGTCACTTTTAGCTTTGCCCTTGGTTTTTTAGGTTAAAAATTTGGATTTTTTTCACCACTTTTGCCAGAGTCGTCTATCCAATAGCTAAAATACAAAGTCGGGTGTTTGTAGCAATGCTCACACCTTGTACTCAATGTCATGGGACCTCAGATCATTATTGACGTAAAAGTTTTATACAATACAATACAATATATAAGTTCAGTATTTACAATTTAATCATTTCCCATTTGTCATGTCCATGAGACTTTTAAATTTCAGTTGTACAGTTATATTTTAAATTATATATATCATTTATTGTGAAATGTGCTAAGAGTATTTAGATTATCAAATTGTCATAATAGTATTAAGTCAATATATCATCAAACTATCATGATTCATTACAAATCATGTTTTTGATAAATTTTAAATTTGTTAAATCATTGGAAATTAAAAACTTATATTCACAATATTATCTATTTGAAAATCCAATTCGAAACATGCCCAAATGAAAATTAATTTAGAAATCAGTTTTATGCTCTCATCATACTTTTCATTTGAAGATAAACTGATGTAGTTAGAACCTATAAAATTCATTGAAGTCAAAAAGAGTTAAATCATACATATAAAATCATTAAGGACATCCTTAAAGGTGTTATCTATTAGATCCAAATAAGCCAATTTTTGTTGAACATGTCATTTAGCCAAAGCGGACTCACAATTGCACAAGCAATTAAGGGGTGATTTTCCACCTACACTAAGTGCTTATGAAGTAGCTCAAGGAAGTAAGAATACAGTCTTGTGAAAGTGGAATTAAAACGGTCTTGATAACCTTTCAAGGCCTTGATCTTCCACGGAAGAACAAAATAAATATGGAAATGCTATCAAATGTATGCATCTAATATAGTGATGCCAACTTTGAGTCCGGGTTGGATGGATTATGTCAGGATAAAGGTCTTCTTGCGGTGAAATTCTATAAGGAAAGCGGAAATGGAAAAAACATGTACGATTATAAAATGTGTGGCGATGAACACTAAGGAAGATTGACCAATTATTTTTTCTTTTTCTTTCTTTTTTTTTTGGTCTGTTTGTCTTACGTTAAATGTTTATGTGTAATGAATTTTTGTCCACATGGGATAAACACAATGAAACAATGATTTTATGTTGTATGGAGGAGATGGCCAGGCCCTGGCCTTAGGAACACCGTAGGGGTGCTTTCGATGGATGAAGCGAGGCCATCACCTACGCTATTCTCTAGAGCTTAACCTCGGCCTAACCACTGTCACCTCAAGCTAATTTCATTATTAATCGTGGGTTCGCGAGGAAGCTAGGGGCGATAGATCTGATGGGACTTTTTAGATTTAGACCTTGCGTAGATTGGGCGTGTTGTGTGTGATCTCCTTCTCGGAGGAGGGAAAATTCTCACCGGGACCTTAATTCCTCACGGCTTTCTTGAAAGCGGTGGTCTTGAAACCACAGTTTCTTGGAAAATTTGCTGATCTTGGACTCGAACCTCAAGTCATCAAAAATTTTGTTGTAATATTTTCCACCTCCGGACTTCGCGAGAACTTTGCTTGAGTCCCTAATTGACCTTCTTGTCCTCAAAATGAGACCAAAGAAAACCCGTTTTCAAGGTGAATCCTCCGCGCCACACAGCGGGAAGATGAGGAAGATCATAAAACTTTGGACCAAGACAACAAAAGGCTGGAAAATCATCCTTACTCACGGAGAAAAGAAAGACGACCGAGGCATGGAAAAAGATGAAAAACTTCACGGTATCTTTTTGATATCATCGAGGATCAACGAGAAAGCACAGCCGAATGCATAGGAATCAAGAATGAAGGTTCTTGCTGCATGTCAAGAGGAAATTACAAGATTGGAGAAACAATATCTTTGAGGGGAAAGGGGGATCGAGACCTTGTGTGGAACATGATCAAGAAGCTCCACGAGTTAGACCTTCTCCTTTTACGGATGATCGGTAGAAGGCGAGGACATTCCAAGGAAGATTCTTGTAGTTTAAAAATCAAGCCTTTAAGAAGAGCATGGCCGAAATGTTACAAACAACTAAAGACTTGGCGAGAAGATCACGAATTGTTGGGGTGGAATTCTAAGGCCTCTTTCCCCATTGGTGCAGATGCAGGGAAGGCTGGATGATCATGAAATCATAAAATTTAGGGAAGCATTTAAAGAAGACCTTTCTCTTCTGGCTGCTGCTGAGCTTAAGAATGTGGAGGTGAGACACGACACTGTCATGCACGAGCTGACACCTACAAAGGAATGCACCATTTGTGATTCAAATGGATACTTCAATCCTCGTGATGCTGCTCAGTGTGGATGTCCGAACTGCCAAAAGATTGTAAGCCTCAACCTGGATAAGCAATCAACAAAGATTTCAGACTTCAAGCTCAAGTCAAATATTCCTACCCTGGGCAAGTATGACAAAATCAATGGTACGCTTCCCTCTTTCAAAAATGTTCTTCTTAATTCTTCTATAGGGAAGTGTCCTTTGGGTAATATGGAGGGTAAGGATTTTGTTAAAGGCTCAGTTGTTGACCTTCATGCTATTCATGATAAAGAAGCCTATGTGAAATACTCTTCCCATGGTATTCTGGTCCATTTCCCCAAAAACTGTCCTCAGATTTATGAAGTTAAAAACTGGATTAACAAGATCATTAACATTCCTATTCTTTCTATCTTAAAAATGGATTCCATAACCTTCCAAATCATTTGCAGGGATAGCAATCATGTGAAGTATATTCTGACCAGAAAAATTAACTCTATTGCTAATTGTCCTGCTTACATTATGAAATGGAACCCTCTTTACATTCCAGGAAACTTCTCTACCATTGCCACCACAACCTGGGTTTCTTGCCCGAATTTGCCTCCATTATTTTGGACAAATAACCACCTTAAGGCAATTGGTGAATGTTTGGGGAAGTTATTCATATTTCCATCCCTCAAATTGATTTTCCTTCCATTTGTATTATGAAGGAAATTAATTCCAACTGGGAGAAGTTTATTGGTTCAAGAATTGATGAGGACTCCTTTCTGGACATCAAGATCAGTTATTCTAAAACCCTTATTATTGAGCCTAAAAAAGATAATTTGAATTCCAAGGGGAAAGATCCTATGTTTCAAACTCAAGGAAGGAAGGAATGGATCCTAAAAAGGATCCGAAAAAGAACATAATCTTGAGAAAGGTGAATGCGACAAAGTTAATAATAAAGAGGTAAAGGTAATTGTTCCAGTAACTATGCATCCTGGAAAGATCGGAAGAGTAATAATATATGGTTGGCAATGTGATCATTGAAGAAATTATTGAAGACATTGATATCTCTGATTTAAACAAAAATCAAGATTCAAATATTCATAGTGATGATCCCTATGAAGTGATAACTCACGGATTATCGAAAGCGAGCTTATCTTGAATATATTATTGACAAAGACCCTGCAAAGAGAAGAAAGGCTTCATCCATGGCAAATTGTTTCTTATCATAGAAAAAAGAAAAACAACAAAAATCAGACCCACAGAGCCATCGAGAAGAAGCTCAAGGAAATCTAAAAACTGATTTCTATGGATATTGATCTTAGATGTGTGACCTGGAATCTTCAAGGCATCAATTCTAATGTTAAAAAGAGATAGATTAAAAGGTTTGTCTTTCTACTATAAAAGTGACATATTTTTCTTTCGGAACATAAGCTTCATGATGAGGATTTCGAAAAATTAATTTCCTTTGCTTTGCCTTCTAATTTTAAGCTTTGGGCTTTAAAAGCTAACAATTCTTCTGCAGGCATTTCTATAGCTTGGAGTGAAAAACTCAATATCTCTAACATTCAAATGATGAATGCTAGGCTGTGGCGGTGTGATTCTCCATGGGGATATTAATCTCAAAAAGTTTGCTTTTGTCAATATTTATGCTCAGCATCAGCCTAGTGAAAGGAGCTCCATGTGGAATTGCATTAGAAACAGTCTGGATAGGATCCCCTATGATAATTGCATTATGGCAGGTGACTTTAACATGGTCACTCATGACTTCATGAGAAGCATCAATTACATGCCTCTTACTAATCAAAGAAGCAAATTCTTGGAATCATCTTCTCTCGACCATGATCTCAAGCTTGCTAGAACTCAGCCCAATTCCTTGGGTTGGTCCAATCATAGAGCTAATGACCCCATTCTTTGTATGCATGATAGATTCTATGTGAGTGAGCACATTTGGCATAAATTGGATGTAATAGTGTCTAACCTTAATGGCTTTACCATTTTGATCATTTCCCCGACTCATTCAAATTAATGGTAACCCCATTATTACCGGAGGCATTCTTTCTTTAAGTTAGATGTTTCTTTGCTCCAGCATGAAAGTTTTCTTCAAAATTCGAGCTGATTTACAATAGCATCCCAAAGCCCACTACTCATTTTAGGATGGATGAATTGGTGGGTTCTCACCTCCAAAAACATCAAAGGATGGCCTTTAAGAATTGGGGCAAGCGATTCATATCCAAGGTAAGAAGTATCTTGAAGACCTTAGAGCTGAGCTCTTGTCCTCAAGAGCATCAAGATGAAATCAAACTGAAAATTGAAAAGGAGGGAAATCAAGATTGCTAAGGTTGGCGACAATGCCAAAATTAGAGAGCTCAAGGATGATGAAAGATCAATTCCAAGTATTTCTTCATCAAAGCTAAAAAGCAAAGCAAAAAGAAATCACATTTATAGTATTCAAGCAGAGGGTATGGACTGTTTTAGAGGACATTGACCTCAAAAAAAATTTTGCTACCAATCATTTTGTTAAGATTATGGGTACTAACCATGATTTCTCAAAGCTGAAATGGATGAGTTCATTCACATGCAAAATGTTATTCAAGATCATCATAATGACACTTTGATAGCTCCCTTTACTAAAGAGGAACTCTTCACAAGTGTCTGGTATAGAAAATGAAAAATTGTTAGACACCGAGGGCGGATGGCCTCCCCTGAATTTTTAAAAGACTTGGGGGCATCATTGGTTACGACATTACTAATCTGTGCAATGAGTTTTTTGATGCTTAGATCCATGGATTGCAGGATCAATACCAGTCTCATCACCCTTATTCCCAAGATAGAGGAGCCTACTACCTTTTAAAATACATGCCTATTTCCTCACCCACTAATGTGGTGTATAAGATTATCTCGCCACCATTGCCTCCAGTTAACCCGGATCCTTAATATGGTCATCTCCAACAACCAGTCGGCTTATCTCAAAGATAGATTTATCTTGGACAATGTAGTAATGGCCAACATTGGTATGAATTGGGCTAAAATAAGCAAAATATTAGCTGCTCAAGCTAGATATCACCAAAGCTTTTGATCTGTTTTCTTGAAAATTTTTTAATCAAATCTTTGTCATAAGATGGGATTTTCTCATGATGTAACTAGCATGTTTTTAGCCATTCTAAAGAACTCGGATCTTACATCCTTATCAATGGTGAGTCGGTCCTTCTTGAGATCAAAGAGAGTGAAACAAAGGCTGTCCCTTTGGCTCCTTTCCTCTTCCTCATAGTTATGGAAGCTTTAGCGGTGCCCTCAAAAATCTGAAAATGATGGCAAAATTAATGGCTTGAAGCTCCCGGACGATCCGGTATTTCTTAATGCTCATTTTCGGATGACACCCCTATTTATCAAAATGGAGGAGGCCTCAATCATCAATGCCCAAAATTTCATAAGTTTGGCAACACTTCTGGATGTAAGATCAACCCTACCAAGTCTATGTTGATGGCATATAATCCCATCGATCCGAGCCATCCGGATCGCCATTCTAAGGAAGGGGCGGCCCTATATTAGGCCATTTTACGTTGCGGCTTGATTATCGGCGTCTTCTCACGGCTGACTCTTCTTATCCTCTAAGTAGCTTATTCATACTCTCGGTTGTCCCTTGCTTTCTTGCCTATCCTCCCCGCCTATCCTCGATGCTTCAATCATTTCAACCCATCAGACCTTCATCCCCTCCTGCTTTTCTTCCTATCCAAATCCGTTTTCTTTTCGATTCATTTTAGTTTACGATGATGCATGCTATTTCATGTGCACAAACTACTATCGGCATGCTCGGATGTTCCTCGGTGACTTTTCATACCGTGTTTTTGAAGATCCTTTTAAGGTTTCTTTGGTGTTTTGTGGATTAGTTTCCTTGGGGCTCTGCTCATGCATGGATGGAGGTTTGATTATTGGTATGGGTTTTCTCGGTTTTGCTATTGATACATGCGGTTGGCTATGGAGCAGCACAAATCTTAGTGCATCTGCGGAATCCGAATCTTTCCATGGAAGATGGCGGTTATACAATTATTTTTCTGCGACACAAGGGTTTTTCAATGCCGCTTCGGATTCGGTACATGTGTGAAATCATTCGAGCATGTCTCTAACCCCGTTCCTTCTTTTTTTCTTATCCTCTCTTACGTACTTGTCGGGGATCGCGGCATAAGCGGCGGTTCCGGCCATTTGGTTGCTGACCCATGTGCATTGGTTTACATTACGACCTCTTCTTCTAAGCCCATTGTCCACTTTTATTTTCTGACTGGAAATACAATAGATCAAGGACCGTCACAGGATGGATGTGTAGTGTTGGAGCATTAGGCGGTGTTGATGCTTTGCCGTTCTTTGGTCCGCCCCTCTTGGGACCCGCCCGTGTTTCTGTCTTGTAGCGGATCGTTTGTGAGCAAGCGGGTTGCGATACTTCCTTATATCCTTTTCCTGCCTTCACTCCTAAAGCCGAGTCTGCACGGCCGATTTCAACTATTTAGGGTTGCCGCATGCGCTAATTCCACCCAGCTCCACCATTCTCATTTTTCTTGCCATAGTGCGTAGATGATGCAGTAGATGGTTCGCCCTTTTCTCTCTGACTTAGGTCCATTGCTTCTTCCACAGGGTTCTTTCTCACAACCGATATGTAGAAATGAGATTTTTTATGTTCCTCATGGATAGATAACTCCACAGGCGGGCGTTGTTTTTGTAGTGATAGATGAAGGTTCGAACTATGGTGATGATGCCCTTACATTCGGGTTTGCACTTCATTTTAAACATTCTATTTTTACCTTGTTACATTCGAGGTTTTGCACTTCATTTTAATGTTACATTCTAGGTTTGCACTTTTATTGTTATACGTTCACCAACCACCACATTAGTTAATTATGGCTTTACACCTTGGTAGTGTGTTGGTTCCCTTGTAAGTGGCTTTTGTTGTGGTCACTTTCACCTTAATTTCAACTTCCAACTACTTCCGGTTATTGTCAACCACCACATTTTATTTTCTAAATCGACTTTTCGGTTCATTATTTTATAGTGTGTTAGTTCCCTTGTAAGTTGCTACGTCCACTTCTCTAGCCTCCTTTGCCATCCCAATGTCCAAAGCCTTGCCTTCTCCATGTCCCTGATCCGGCTAGCTTGTCCTTTCTCCTTTTGTTCATTTACCTTTGAGCTTACGTTCATCGCATATTTCTCTTTAATCATGGGGATTTGTATTGGTATTTACTTACGTGCTTGGCATCGCATCATTCAATTTCTTACTTATGGGTGGGTTTTCTAGCTTGGCACATCGGATAGACCTTGCAAATGTGGTTTTAGCATGTTTTCCTATTTTTTGCATTTTGCTCCCATGTTCATTTCATTTCGTAATCCTTAGCGTACTATTTTGGGGTCATCTGCTCTGTTTGAATATTTTCAAGGGCAATATTCTGCATGGTGTTGTAGTTTTGGACCCTGTAAGTATCCTGTATGTTTCTCTTTTCCGGTTTCCCACGAAAGATTTGAAATTTGTTTTGTTAAACTTGTTTTCGCGTTTGTATGTTCAATGTGGAACTTGTTTAGGTAGCTCGGGTTTCGTCCATGTCTCTTAGCCTTTTATGTTTCCTTAGCTCACAATTTTTATATTGTTCAAGTCGTTTTATATTTTTAGTTAAATTGCCTACATGATTATTTTCAACTATTGTTCATGGGGATTGGGTTTGGTATTTGCATTTAATTATGGGTTTGGCATCTTTTTCTTCTCATTTGTGCTTCTTTGGGACTTTTGACTCTCCAGATATGCATGATCATTTGCCTATATTCATTGGATCATCTCATTTTATCGGCGTTTTTCCTTTTTCAACATATTTCAATTCTTGTCATATGTACAATTTGGATTCTGAAAACAAACTTATACGTGCTCATGTTTTGCCAATGTTCAATTTCTAATCTTGTGGTGCTTTTTTATTTTCTTGATTCCTTCTCATTTTGTGCGTTTGAGGTTGAACACATTACTCCATAACTCTCCAGTAACTACTGTTGGCGGGTTTTCTACCTTGGCATATCTGAATAGACCTTCTGCGGATTTTCATTGTGCAAGCTGTGGTTTAGCATCTTTGCATTTGCTCCATGTCCATTTCATTTAAGTAATCCTTAGCATAATATTTTGGGGTTATTTATTCTGATTCATCTTGTTACATATTCAATTTTGTACGGACATGTGTCATTCTGTTGGTTTGGAATTTCTTTAGGGCGATGGGAGAGCATTAGCCTTTTGACCTTATAGGGTGCATTTGTATGGGTTTAACTTGGTCATTAAAGTGTTTTTGCCATAAGGTGTGTTTTTACCCGTGTATATTGCTTTTTTTTTAGCATAGAGTATCCCTGGTCAAGTGTGGCATATTGATACGCATGTATTGTCCTTTTCATCTCTACGGCACCTTATGTTTTCGTCATTCTTGTTGTTTACCTTTATCCTATATGTTGCATTCCGTGATCTATTTTGACTTTTTATGTTCGGCATCATTGGTTTGCCTTTTTTTCTATATCTGATGTCTCCACTTGGTTTCCGTTGTGCTTATTATGCACTATGAGGGTTGATTTTCTTGAGCGTTGTTCTCCTCTTTTGGCGACAGGGCATTACCATGGTTGCATTTGCTTTCACGTTATTGCCTCTATATGTTTCCGGATGTTCCATGGTTGTTATCTTTTTTCGTTATGGTTGATAATATGGTTTTAAGCTTTATGTTGGCATGTTTTTGCGTTATATCGCGTTTACATGGTTGTTTGACTTTTTTGTTCGGTGTCATTTGAATTTGCTTTTTTTCCTATATCTGATTGTCTCAACCTAGTTTTCATGTTATGCTTATTATCGGGTTGGTATATCGTTATTAAGGTGGTGTTATCTTCCACATTCTAGGTTTCCCATTGTTGTTGGGTTCTATTTTTTGCGTGTGGTTTATCTTGTTTTTTGATGCCGTGGTTTGGAATTTCTTTAGGATGATGGGAGAGCATTGGCCTTTTTGAACTTATGGGTGCATTTATGCGGGTTTAGCTTGATCATTAAAGTGTTTTTCCATGCGGTGTGTTTTTGCGTGTATATTGCTTTTAGCATCGAGTGAATCTGGTCCCGTGTGGCATATTATTCTACATGTATTGTCCTTTTCATCTCGGGCACCTTATGTTTTTTAGTCATCCTTGTTGTTTACCTTGCTATTATCCTATATTTGCATTCCGTGATCTATTTTGTGTCACGATGCCTCCTTTGGGTTTCCGTTATGCTTATTATGCACTATGAGGGTTGATTTTCTTTTTTCATATTCGTGAATGTTGTTCTCCTCTTTTTAGGCGGGCCAGACATTCGATTGGTTGCATTGGCTTTTCACATTCTTGCCTCTATCATGTTTCTAGATGTTTCATGGTTGTTATCTTTTTGCGTTATGGTTGACAATGTGGTTTAAACTTTATGTTGGCATGTTTTGCATTATATGCGTTTACATGATTGTTTGACTTTTTTATGTTGGCATCATTTGAGATTTGCTTTTTTCCTATATCTGATTGTCTCAACTTTGGTTTCCATATTATGCTTATTATCAGTTGGTATCGTTATTAAGTTGGTATTATCTTCTACATTCTTGGTTTCCCATAGTCGTTGGATTTTATTTTTTTTTTTGCATTTTGTGGTTTATCTTGTTTTGATGCCCGCACTCTTTAACGGGTTGTGCAGGTTATTCGGTTGATCTACTTGTTTATGTTACAATTAGCATTTTTACTTTATTTACATTGGCCTATGTGTTGTTTCCTTGGGCTTATCGTTTTTAAATTCACGCCTCCTTTTTAGTTTCCTTGTGCTCGAATTAACTTTAGTTTACATTTCCTTCCTTCGACCATTCTTTTTGCTGTGATTGGTCTTTGGTATGTCTATATTCTCTTCCTCAATCCTAGTCCCTCGTTTGCCCAAAGTTTGTTTTTCCTATTGGGGCCTTTATTCATGGCTTTATGCATATGGTATTTGTCTTACGCTTCACCACACATTTCTCCTATGCTACCACAGACAAACCTTAGTATTACCGTCATTTGTATCGTACTTTATCTTTATGCATATTGCATTTGGCACTTCCTTATACTCATTCCGATTCTTCTTTTTACCATGGTTTTTGCACTTTGTCATGTTTTTTTTGCATTTTAGACTCTTTGGCATATATTTCTCCTTTGAACCCTATTCACCTCGTCGGTTTCGTCTTCACATGCATTATTTTCCTATTGTATATCCGTTATGGGGAGCTTAGTCCATTGTTTTGCTCTACTTTCGCTCGATCATTTTTTTTGTGATACCATTTCCCGGAACTAGCATTATTCGGTTGTTATTAAAGCGGTCGTGTTTTTACGCATTCTCGGCGTTGTTGGGCTCTTGTGCGTGCTTGTTTTTCGTGGATTGGTTCATTGGCTTGCATTCCTCTTTTCTGTTATTTATGCTTGGGCTTAAATATACATTATACATTATTGCTACCATTATACATCATATTTGCTATTTAGCTATTTTTGCCGCCAATTTTTGTTTATCATATTTTTCTTCCACCCATTTGGGTGATGCTTTCAACCCACGGGTGATGCTATCCTCTCTTTTTTCATGGTGTTGATTTTTTATCATTTCTAATCGCTCCGCGTCATTTTGAGGTGCTTGTCGTCTTGCAGCTTGCCTTCACCATTATGCGTTTTTGTTCTTTTTAACCCTCTCATGGGGGCCTTTGTTCCCGTTCTTCTGGCGGCTTCGATTAGTTGGTGCTCCTCTTACACCCTCACCCACCAATACTACGTTCATGCGGTCGCGGCAATTTGGGCTTCTAGTTTATGCGGTTCGGAGGGACTCATAGCCACATTCACGGACTTCGGTCCGTAGCCACGATCCGCGAGCTTTGGTCCGTGTCGTATTCAAATAAGACAACTATCTCACGGACATCAATTCCAATGATTTGCATCCATATCATATATGCATTGTACGTATTACGTGTGGTTTGTTTTGTCCTCGCCTTGTTGCGTTCTCGTTGGCATGCCGGGCGCTTCGCCCGATTAGTCATCGTGGCGGTGTTCCTTCCTTTTCGTTGTTTTTTGTTCTCTAATGTGCTTCCTTTTTCGGGTCATTCTTTGCTATTCTTTGCCCGTCGATCGGGGCACTTCCTTGATTTGTCATCGGGAAGTGCTTTTCTTTTCATTGTTTTTCTCTAATATCCTTTCCTTTTTCGGTCATTGAGCTGATATCGTCGTAGCCCGGTGTTTTAGGCTCTTCTTCTTCCTTTGTTTTTCTCCCCGCGGCTCGCTTCATGCTTCTTTGTTTTAAAATCGTCAATGTGTAGTTTTCTTCTAAGCTTGAACGGACTCTTGGGATCACGGTTTCCTTTCTTCCCCAACCGCTTGCCTTCATTCGCATGCCACACCTTTTATCCTTCAGCGCCCTCATTTCTGCGGGTTCCTTTCATCTCCTCGCTACTCCGTCAGGTGGCCCTCTTTTTCGTTCCTCTCTTTTTTCTCTGCGTCTGTCCATTTGCTTTCGGGGTGGTGGCGGGAGTGTCTTCTTGCTATCGGTTTAAGCTGAAGGTTTTAGCGGCGACTAGGGTTATAGTTGAGGAAGTCCTTTGGTAGTCGGCCCGGTTTGTGTCTCTCGGAGTCCCTTCCGAGAATCCCATCGATCCGAGCCATCGGATCGCCATTCGGGGAAGGGGCGGCCTCCAGGCCATTTACGTTGCGGCGATTATCGGCGTCTTCTCCGCGGCGACTCTTCTTATCCTCTCGTAGCTTCCCTCCCTTCCCGCCCGTTCCGCGGTGGTAGCATCGTCTTTTTCATTTGTATTTTTTGTTGTTCATGCCTCTTTGTTGTTCTCCACAGTGAGTGTTGCTATTCTTATATTATCTTGTTTATTTCCACCTCGGGGTGATGCATATTTTTACATAATGGTTCTCCACCCATTTGGGTGATGCTATCTTTTTTATGTTCTTTTTCCTCTCTGTTTTCATTTTTGGACCTTCTTGGTGCGGCTTGTGCTATTATTTTCTCGACCATTTCACGGGTGTTCTTTTGGGAGTTTTGTTGGTATTGCTTGCGGAGATTCCGCCGTTTACCCGTCTGGCTGGGGTCTTGCTCTATTTCTGTTACCATCACCCCTCTCTTTGGTTCTCCATGGATACATGCGGGAGGCTTTTTGCCGTTCTTTGGGTGGATTCGTGCTCTATTTTGCGTTAAGCCATCAACTTCGTTTTCTTTGGGGTGTTGCTCTATTTTTCGCGTTAGCCATCAACTTCGTTTCTCTCCGTTCTCCGGGCAACACATTCAAGGTTGTTGGCGACCATTTCTCATTAGGGTTTTCCTCGAAACCCGAAGAGCGAGGGTTTTATCCGGATGAAGTTGTAAGCCATTACCCTTTATTTTGCCTTGGCACATTTCTTTTAGGGGTAGTCAGATATTGTTCCTATGGTGGCTATCCCTCTCTCTCCCAGTTTTTCCCACACATTGTATCTTCTTTAGCTTTGTGATGAATGACAAACCTATCTATCAGGCGGTTTTGTGTCTCTCGCCGAGTCCCTTCCGAGTCGGTGGCAGGCAGATTACGCTCATATACCAATCGGAAAAAGCGGTTGATAATCGATCTGACCAAAAGCAGTTATAACTTAACTCAACTTTGGATCACATTTTTCTAGCATAGTGTTGATAGAAAAGTCCAAATATGACTTTGTTTGGTGCAATAGATAGATCTCATTGAGATCTTTCCAACCTTAGGTGGTTTGCATATCTTTTAGCTCAAGTAAGATAATAAAAATGGTAAAAACCATATTTTTGGGTTTTGACAATCATAAGTGGTTAAAATATGTGCAAAGCACCTAAGGTTGGAAAGATCTCAGCGAGATCTATCTATTACACTAAGCGAAGATCATTTGGACTTTTATATCAACGATTATGCTGAAATAATGATCGATGAGGATTAGTTACCTGGATTTTATGATTGGACCCAACGACTCACGATTTCTGATTGGTAGTTCATTTTATCTTCATTTGGCTTAGTTGGCATGATTTGAAGGCCCTTTTGTAATTTAAAAAAACCCCTAATGTGTAAAGGGACCAGAACCATTTTAAAAATTTAAAAATTCGATTGTTGGAATTCGGTTTTAGTTCAATTTTTGGGCCTAAGTTCAGTTTCCCATTCTCATTCCGTTCAGGATAGCTATGGTTTGGTACGTATTCAATTGACTTTAATAGCCTTGCATGTAAAGTCAAACTAATTTTGACACTTCTACCCTGAAAAACCCTTTTATGTAATTTAAATTATGCATTCTTTGATATATAGGGGAATAGGATGGTAGCATTTTTGAAAATTTAAGCATTTTTTGCTTTTGTAAAAAGGTTAACTGCACATGAGGCTCCATACATGGGATTAATAGTTTGATGATATTTTTTGTGAGTTTGTTTAGGTAGCATTTTGAGAAACATTTAAGCATTTTTACCTTTTATAAATGGTCAACTCACATGCGGGCTCCATACATGAGATTAATAGTTTGATGATTGACATTTTGTGAGTTGTTTGGTCACGGTTTTTTACTTGGATATTTTTTGCACCTAAAACTTTGGCATTGTTTTTTTTTTTTTTTGAAGAAGTGTCATCAATATATTAAAAGAATGGTAATGTTACAAGCATAAGTGAGGAGGAAGGAGAAGCGCCCCAAAGGGGCGGCGATACACGGACACTCCACAACAAACTCACAGAAAACACAACTCTCTTCTTGTACAAACCGACCATCACCATCTACAACACCCAAAGTCATGGAAATAGCAAACTTACATCCACTAATCCGGGAACACCGGAAAAGCTTTGAAATAGCTTGTGCACGAGTCGAGGAATCGGAGAGGCTACTTGAAAAACTTTGGCATTGTTATATACGGGACGAACCTTTTTACCACCACTTGTGATGAAATTTCTTGTTGTTTTATTTTATTCAGGTGAGTGGATCAACTTTAACATTTTGTTTAAAAATGGAGATGCTAGTTTTTTTTTTTTTTTGATAAAAAATAGTATGTAACCCCTAAGATTACATGTCGGGGCAAAATGGAAAACTTTTTGAAAAAAATTTGGATTTTTTTTCGGTGGTGAAATTTTTGGGTAAACTTACACTCTTCAAATGCCCATGTAATTCTTGAAAACTCAGGTTGTGGACCATTGGAGAAATACATCACGATCAAATAGAAGTTTAGCATTCTTGGTTGGTCTTGGGACATAGCCATGAACCCCTCCTATACTAACCCTAAGAATAGATGGCTCACGATCAAATTCGAATTGCATCATTTTAGGAGGCCGCCTTATTTTGTCCAACCACATCATGTTTGAACAACAAAAAAAATAAAAAAAATAAAAATACCGCGGGTTTTGTGGACTTAATGAATCATCTTGAGGGAAAAAGAATCACGAGTTTTAAGATTTCATCTTTGGTTCAAACATGACTTGTAGTTATTAAATAAAGTTTCGGTATTTTATTGGGAAATTTACCAAAATAACCTTAATTGTTCACTTAATTCCCAAAAAGCCCTTTGTATTTTAAATTCCCAAAATGCCCTTAATTCTTAAAATATTTTTTCAAATAGCTCTTTGTATTATAAAAACATCAAAAATACGTTTTCACAATAGATGGTCATTCTTTACACGGGGAAGTGTTTTCACAAGTCACAAAATTTGAAACTGTTCAACTCATTTTGCTAATCATATCTTTGGAGCTATTTATCCACCGGATCTTGAACTTCTTGAAAATAATGAAATGCTACCATCTACAACACATCGTCCACCTAGCATGCCTAAAAGGAAACAATATAGGAGAGATATAGGGATAGAGAAAAAGCGTGTATACAAATTACACCATGGTAATGGTAGCCATAATGAGCGGAGTTGCGAAATCCTATTTGATATTTCTTCTATTGCATATTTTGTCTTAATGTGATGTGCCAAAATTCGCGACCTTTGCGCCCCCTTGGGGAGCAGAATTCTCTATGACTAGGGGTTCTCGATGGCACTGGGTTTTGGGCATTGGAACGGAGTTCACTTCCCACCCAAGAAGGTTAGGAGGTGCTTGTGGCGGAGTGGTGCACGGCTGTATCGGTGTTCACTTATTGGTGAGTTTAAATGGTGTGAGCCCTCACTGTTGTGGCCAAAAGTCATTGAAGGCTGGCCGGGCAGTAATGCAGTTTTAACATATACCCTCATTGCAGGATGGGTTGGGAGCTCATTTTAGGAGTGATGAGATTATTGCCGGCTGATTCTTTGCTTCATGTATCTGGTGGCGGCGCTCACTTGCGGCGACAAACCTGCCATGCATCGCGTGAAAGCGGTTGGTGTAGCTGATTTGGAGACTGGCGGCGGTTGTGGATCTTCGAGAGAAGGGATTAAGCTGCGGCCTCGATTCCTGACTTCGAACAGCCCTTCAGCTGGTGTTCCACGGGTGTGAAGCCCGGAAGTTTGCCATTTGGTGGGACTTCTTGGGTGTTGTAGATGGTGATAAATCGGTTTGCCTGGTGATAGAGGTCGCGATTTTTACGTGAGTTTGTTGTGGAGTGTAGGGGTATCGTTGTCTCTTTGAAGCGATTCTCTTCACTCTTTGCTTTGTAACATTAGCATTCTTTTAATATATTGATAATACGTTCTTCAAAAAAAAAAACTAAAAGCCGCGTTTGATTACTTTTGCATAATAAAAGTGTAGGATATGATAGGGCTGGAATACGATCGGAAACTAGTTTTTTATCGAGCCCTTAGAATCATCACGGTTATTCACGTATATTTTGATTTCTAGCACTTTTCTTTGGCTTTGTAGGATATGGTTAGAGCTTCGATCTGATCGAAAACCGATTCATTACGGCCGGAGCCTAGATTCATCAACGGGTATTACCCAAACTTTATTTTCTAAGCGTTTTTGTTTTTGTCGTCGAAGGGGTTTTGTAGGCTGCCAGCAAAGATTTATTCAATGGATAAACTTATGGTTAAAGTCCCCAAGCAAATCTTTGCTTTCCACACATTCGTAGTTGAATCTGTCATTAAATCGGGTAATAAGCTTAGTTGCTTGATTAAGATATTGTTTACCATTAACCTTTTCATGGTAGATAAGGTTAGTACTTGTTGAGATGCCTTTTGTAATGCTATGAATAAGTGAACCAATCTTTGAAAAAATTGTCTATTACGATACCTTAGGTCTAGATCAATGAAGTTTCAATGGATCACATACATTTATATTTATATATTTAATGTTTTAGCTTTGTTTTCTATACAATTTAAAAAATAATTCTTGCAATTTCTTTATACATTAAAATGTTCTCAATGTTCACTTTTAGGAACCGAAAAAGCAGTTCGCCACCCAGAGAATGGTTATGTCAAATCGTGCAAAATGTCTTCACCAATGAAGAGATATTAGGCATTTTAAAACATCTGTGGCCTTTCATGATGAGATAACCTTTCTGAAAAGCGTATGCTTCTTGAATTACCGAATTATGTTGGCACCAAATAAAATAGAATAGAATAGAATAGAATAGAATAGAATAGAATAGAATAGAATAGAATAGAATAGAATAGAATAGAATAGAATAGAATAGAATAGAATAGTTGCTATTATATATTCTGTCTTAAAGAGGGACATGTTACATCATCAATCCACTCAATGAGGAGGCAATGCATGATCTTATGAAAACATTGCCTTGATTATCAACAACATCACACTGAAACATCACTTCAAATACAAAAATTCCACATGAATTATGCAAATATGTTGACTCTTTTTTTTTTCCATATTTCTTTTGCATGAAAGCGACCTAATGAACAAGTGTACCTATGTGGCCAAAAGAGCCTCTATCAATTCCCAACTTTAATTTGGACATGAATGGAGAAGGGGGTTCCTCTGTAATAAAACTATACCCTTGAGTTAGTTCAGGAGTTACCCACTGTAATTTTTTAATTCCCGAGGGAAGCTATTAAGGAGCTCTCTATTGAAAGGTATATACATGGGAAGCTTAAATTTCTGAAGTAAATCAACTTCTCTGTCTCCTTGCTAATGTTTCCTTTATGCATTTAAAAGCGACATTATAACACTTGCAAACTCTATTTTATGGACAAAACCCACCATGTTCTTGAACCATAAATGCTTTTTATTAGATTATTTACACTATGCAAGATAGTTATAAGCCTCTTAACAAACAAGGAGTTTTTGATCATAACACATGCAATGTACAAAGTGCGTATTTGACACTTTCAGCCATTAATGCATTTCAAAAAAAATGCTCACGATGTAACACATTCATCCGGACCTTAAATACATACTGCTCAAGCGGTGGCCGAATCTTTGAAACATCTTTTAAATGCGAGAAATGTGTTGTGTCTCACCAACCTTGAAAAGGTGGTTCCGAGAAGCGCCTTCCTCGGATCAATGCTTTGTAATACAAGTTGGTGTCCGGACCATCAAATTCACGAGCAACTCTTGCTTGTAGTTCCATCTACATTCAATAGGTCCAGCTTCAATGGGAAAAACTTCTGAAGCATTTTATGCCGAGCGACCTGTCATTGAGAATGGAATGCGTAAATATGCTTATGCATCGGATGGAGCAAAGGAGGTTATACAAAGGGAATGGATCTTAGTTAGAATTACAAAATAGTAAAAATAACAGTTTAATGGTCTTTCACCATCCACATCATATCATTTTAACCTTTTTTTGCTGACCGGTATGTGCATTTGAATATATTCTTAAGCGGTGCATTTAAATCACGGTCATTAAGAATGGGAGGAAACGGCGGCTTTCATGTCATTCATTTGGCCTATTTTCCCACGCTCTATAGGCATGTTTATGTGATAATGAGCATAAAATAGAAGATAAGTCTACAAACAAGCCAAAAGAACTTCTAGCACATCTTTGGAAATAGAATAAAGCTTAATCACAATATATTAAACCTCGCTTTGAGCCAAGCTTAGGTTCTCAATAAATTGGTAAAGTGAACCTTCACGAAATGTATCTCATAAAACTTTGTATCAATTTACGGTGTGACCTTCATGCTCAATAAAACAATCCCATTTACTCACATCATAATTATTTGACCTACGTTTCAATGCAATCTTTATGTAATTGAAGCACATGTAAGGGACATTAAAATAAAAGAAAATAAAAAAAGAAATACAACTAATAGAACCGAGGAATCTTGCGAGGTGAAGTAAAAAAGAACCATCTTGTTATCAATTAGCAAATGGAAATATTGTAAAGATTCTTGAATCTATATATTTTGTTATTTCTCTAAAAAGCGCATTTACATTTGAGAGAGCATTTACATTGAGGATTGAAGTGCAACAAAATCCATTTACCTCGAGATAAATAAACCCTCTAGTACAAAAAATAAGTAAAATAAATGATCCAAAGGTATTCTTAACAACCATACTTCTTCCCCCAGGAGAAGGCAACAAAAAACAAAATAGGGCACATTTGGTTCACAATTAAATGGAACCAGCTGGCCGCAATGATAGGGGCAATGACCATTGCCCATGCGGGGAGGTAAAAAGCAAAATCTCTTTGCTTGTAAAATCTGAGGAACTTGAATATCGTTAAAGCCGGTTCTGCGAACCCATTGAACATGATGCTCACAATCTACATAACACTTGCGGAAAAGTGCACTCGGATCAAGCTCAAGGCTGAATCATTTCCTTGATCTCGGAATGAATCAAAGCACACAACACGTTGTAAAATTCCACTGTTTTGTCTCCTTGCCATGTTTCACTTCTTGCGGCATGGATTCTAGAAGCAAATTAAAGGAAAAAAACAAAAAGCGAGAGAAAATACCATCTCTAAGGCACAAATCCTCTATATACCACCATCAAAAAGCGCTCAATTTACCGCGATCTCGATAGATCCATACCCCATACCTGAGTGTTAGAAGCGAAAAAGAACTCAATTCTAGATTTTAGGAAAACGCCCCCCATTCGATGCTTTCGGTAGCCCAAATCCGCAATCGATCGGTATGAAAGATCGAAACACGCTAGTAAATTTAGGAAAAAAGAAGCGAGAAACAAAAGACCCATACAATGGCGGAGGGCAAAACGGCCCGGTGCTGCCTTCGGGCTAGGCAAAAAATTGAAAAGAGAAAGTTCGGACTGAACATGTGGAATTTTCATAAATTTCCACAGTCGTAGATGAATCCACGCTTCTAAGTGTGTCCCGTGGACAAAAAAATCCCACACAGCAGCAACGTGGACACTTGCGTTTATGCAAACGATGCTAAAAATTTATTTTCAGTTATTGTTATGATGCGGCGAAAACTTCCATGTAAAGAATGATCATCTTTTGTGAAAACATGATTTTTTGGTAATTTATAAAATACAAAGGGCTATTTGGGAAAATGCTTAAGATTTAAAGGCATTTTGGAATTTAAAAACCAAAGGGCTTTTTTGAAATTAAGTGAATAATTAAGATTATTTTGGTAAATTTTCCTATTTTAT
>JAJEKV010001055.1:0-35339 GCA_021234155.1 Isoetes taiwanensis | reverse complement strand
ATGGGTTATGCCTATGCTCATTCAACAACTAGGGTGATGGCTTCACCAAGTACTCCTACCAATAATTAGACAAGAAGCCCAACTCATCTCCACACGAGGGACCCTGCAACGCCCAAGATAGAATCTCGACACCTTTAACTAATAAGGACAAAGAACCAAAACACTCTTCAAAAAAGAGAGTTCAAGACATTAGCCAAGGCTATTCAAGGACACGAAAGGTGTCTAGGCGTAGTACTTCAACTCAAGGGTCAAGCTACGCAGATAAGAGTACATCATCCCCGATAGCAAAACCAATCACGGAGAAGAGTCAAGAGGCTTTACTCGCCAGAAGATGCACATGTATTGAGGGACAATGACCATAAACCAGAAGATGAAGGAATGCTAGTATTCCACGAGCCCTTAGATGCAACATGAGGTTCAAAACGCGGAGCGGATCATGCAACTAGAAGGTACCACAAGACTAGAAGGCAGCAAGACGCGAGAACATGATAACGCCTAAGTCATCACATTGAGGAGATCAAATCGTAAGATGAGAAGCTCGATGGAGAAGCTTAATAGAGAACCGAGCCAAAGAATCAAGAATCAAATAGAACCTCACCAAGCTACGACAACTCGCGATGCAACTTTGCAAACCCAAGGATCGATAATTCGAAGGCAAATCGATGAAGAGAACAACTCTTTAATTACGAGTCTAGCCAAAGGAATTGTGCACAACTTCAAGAGGCGCCCCAAAGATCTTCGCATTACTGTGCAAGCAATTATTGGCCAAAAACAAGATTAAGAAGTAGATCTAAATTAAGCATCACCACATCCTTAGTTAGCATGTATGTATGTTGTGCCGCGAAATAACATTGCATGGAGAGCCTGCATCAAAGAGTCTCTAATCGAGTATGAGCGACGTGACAAATAAGGGATATAGATCTTCAACACCAGCCACCAGGAGGAACATCGACAACAATGCCATGGAGCACGTGTGCACCTCTAGGGGAGACACCAAGGAGTTTAATAGCTTTAATAGTATTTGTAATCATAAGAGTGTAAGCTATATGACTTGCATGCGTACCCTTTGTTATTCTCTCTCTTACAAAGATAACAGATCAAAGAAAAGAGATGTTTGACAATTGGAAGGCGGAAGCGAGCAACATCCTTAACACTTGTCCGACAACATGCTGGTGACTCAAGGATGGAGTTGGCACAACAATATTTGATCTAGAGGCATCCTTTTTAGCCGCCAAGATGTTTCTCAAACGAAACCACCTCAAAGCTTTTGGGAAGTAAAGATTTCAAGTGGTCAACTACGCCATCAAACCACCAACAAGGGAAGCTCTCTAATGAAGAAAGTCGAGGAGGAGCCCGAGTCTCGAGCAACTCCAAGAACGCACCTCAAGAAGGCAGCGAAAGTGGATGAGCTTTAGCAAGATTGAGGAGCCACATCATATAAAGGTCGAAAGTATGAAAGGGCTTATGGATGATGACATCCATAATGGGAGTGGAAGGCATTTCTAGATTTTCATGAAGGATTGCCCCAAGTTGAGCTAAGCGCCAACGCATTGGGAAGGAAATGCATAGGGAGAACTAAAATTATACATGATTGTTAATGATTCCAACATATTGAAACCACTTGGTGAGACCGATCACCGCTAAGAAGGAATCATTACTAGGGATAATTGTTGACCATGTATAAAGTTAGTACCTCCATGGAATAATCCAATCGAATGAAAAAGAAGTAATCTAACAAGTCCGACCAACTTGTTATGATGACATCAATTCAATTGATAGAAATATTCCAAGAGAGTAAATAACTAAGAAAGGGGATATTTAGAATATAAAATTGAATAATACATAAAAGGTATATCTAAAAATAAGAAGTGCATTAATCACATAGCCTTTTTGAGGCAAAAAGAAATTGTCATGATGATAAAAACCTTTGCAATTAGAATTGTTCTAAATAATTCAATAACTCATCGCTTAGGATAGATATGTTAAACATGATGGCCGATCCATCATAGATGATTAAATATGTTAGCTAAGGCTAGTAAATTAATGTGTTAGGTAAGAAGCATAAACCTTAAGGTAAATAGAATAGCTAAGATGTTATGACAACATCAATTAAGGGATACGATACATTGAGGTGTAGGACCATTTTCTTATGAAGAGAATGGGGCTCAATCTTAGGACCCAACCTACCCACATCTTAGGGGTTGAATCGCCATCCAATTAGTCGACTTAGAATAGAGTTCCTTTCGCAAGTAGCCAAAGCACATAGAGCGAAGATGGATAGATGCTTAATGTCTATGCGTCCTTCTCAAAGATGCAAGATTAATGCGGTAACCAACCGCACCAAAGCAGGGGAGCGAATCAATGGAAGCAATGCAACAGCCAAGTCGTTTCCAAATTAAGTAGACACCCCTCCAATGGGGAGATGTATTCTAGCCTTAGCGGGTGCGACAACTAAGGTGGGGAGAGGCTTGCATAAATTTCTTACGCCATGATCTATTGTTTGCATTCGATTTAGGAAATGAGCTAGTAGTAGCCTAGCTCTTAATTAAATTATTCGGGGTTGTCAACCCCATACTCTACATAAATTATATAATCTTAAATATGTTATCATGCGAGGGGCATCGATATAACTCCATGATGGCATGTATCATGTTTTAATGCCTTGTTGATAAATTATATGTTCATAATATAGCATAGATAGTTTTGTCTTGTGTAGATATCAAAGATTAGCCGAGATAAAGCAAGATAATAATTACATAAAAATCTTAGTTAAACCTTCAAGGATGTAATTCCTTCCAAAGGCATTTAAGTAACTTTCATAGGATCCCCGACAAATATAATAAGAATTTGTCTATCTTTCCATAAGTATAGCAAATATAAAGTATATACATGTAAGGTTGATACATCACCAACCAAGTAGCGAAATAGAGTCATACGGCCAACACTTGGATCCGATGATATAAATCCTAGCCATATGATAAACAATTAAAATACGCTTCAAACTAAGTATGGCATCGATAATCGATGATGACATATCTTAAAAGGTCGTAAAAGTTATCATATAATAAAGTTAGTTAAATATAATACTATTGGAAGCAATATATCCAATACTACCACTATAATGCTAATATAAGAATATTGCCAGAAGGTAATTAATATAATTTTATGCATTAGGGAAGTCCAAAGAGATCATGCGAGGGTCCAAGACTAATGTTTATTTAAGACGTTAACGGATGCCAGGCAGACATGCAACAGTTGGTGGAGGAAGTACAAAGATATCCTCTAGCAAAGAAGAGGCTTAGCGAGGAAAGAGCATAGCGACGAAGCTGAAGATCGACAATTGCATAGATGAAGCTCAAGATCGTGATTACAAAGATTTCAGTCTAAGCTCATCGACAATTGCAAGAAGTTTGTTCCAAGGTGGTCGGACAACTGTGATAACCAAAAGAGTAGGTAACCAATCCTATAAGTTGGACCCTCGCCAAAGACACTTAAAGATCCATAGTGTTTCCAGGTAAGTCTCCTAAAGAAACACATTCCTAATCCAGAGGGAAGTACCGAGAGACCAAAGTTATCGGAAACAATGGGCTATCACCTTGAGATTGAAAACCTGCAGGTTCTTCTTGTCGATCCTATAAGAAGACAAGAAGATCTCAATCCTCCAATGCCCAAAGTGAAAAGAGACACTTACAAGGGGAAGACGCCACGGGCACTACAAATAGATCTTGAGAAGCAAAGCACTACAACTATGAGCAATGCAATGGTCGGCCACACCGGCAATCGACATCGACACCCAAGAAATCGCTCGTGCATGTCGATTTGGATTTAGATTAAAATTTCATGTAGCTAAGATTAATTCCACGATGCAGCCTATGCTAGGTAAGGGTTGCGCCGCGCGATGAGACCACTAATGATCTCTAGGATAATGTCATTAGAAATAATCATGCTTTGCTTGCCGAGTTGGGAGGTAGGGATTAGAAGGTCTATCAGTCTCCACTCAAGCACAATGACTGGTAAGAGGTCATTCAGAATGCATGATAGAAAGCACCCCAGTCAATGTTTACGAGGAGGGCCTCACGCCCATATACGGAAGGACCCATCTCCCACGCTAATAACCATGTGTAGGCATGGAGTGGCATATAGGCATGATAGGGCTACCGGCCCACTACCATGATGGAAGAAACATAATCTCCTATGCCGGGAGATAGCTCTTGCATCCATATAATTGTATTTAATGGGTGGTTCCTCAACAAACCAATATCTATACAATTAATGTATGCTAGGTGGACCCCTGAAAGCAAATAATAGGAGTTCATTAGAGAAGGTCATTACAAAGACTTGCAACACATAATTTTGTCACGATGTGTTGTAAGGAAACCATGGGAACCTTAAGTAGGAAATTTGAACTATGTTAATAATAATAATAATGGTGTGTTTGGCAAAATTTGTGGAAAATAATATGATAAAGTAAGAGGGTGAAAGACTCTTTACCATAGTATGATATTAAACAAGGATGTGTTATAGAATTAAAACTTAAATATTACCTTTGGGGTAATTTTGCTATACATCCTATGTGTATTAAATGTGATTGCAGGGATATGCAGGTTTCAAGGTGGGAGACGCGTGATGCCGAGGATGATCAAGTCAAGGTGGGGAATGTGACGTTCCAACATAATGCGCCCAACACGATATTATATTGTGTCGTCACCCGCATATGTCACGGATGACATGTACTTTAGACGTATAGGGTTGCAAATTTGGGGGCAAGGGGGTGCAATTTAGGGCAATATTGAATGTTGTGCAAGCAAATAAACATACAAATTAATAACCCCATGGATCTATCACAAATGGCTAAATCCCATTTGGCCAATATCTAACCTAACCCTAAGGGTTTTATAAAAGGGCTTTCCCTTAAACCCCAAACCTTTCTTCTCTTTGCATTTTAGGGTTTTTTTTCCTAGAGCCCTTTCCTCTCGAGTTCGGGTTCTCTTGAGCCATTTCGCCAAGTATGGACTACAATCGCATTCCATGGCGAGCTCCCAAAGCGGTTTTGCTGCAATTATCGATTAGCGACCATCTTCAACAAGATCGAGCATGGACGTAGCCGAGGGTCAAGAGCGGGTCAAGGAGCGGTATCTAGTTGTTCTGTTGTGCAAAGCCTTTGGGCAAGGCAATAGGCTGGTTTAGTATGTTAGATCAACTCTAGAGGCCTTATAGATCCCGAGATCATAAGCCTAACTAAGGAACCTAACTCGCTGTTTAGATAGATAGATTAGATATTCTCTATTTTATTTACGTGTTGTATGTATTTCACTCACGATCTCCATGTATTGGGAAGGGGGGGAGAGACCTAAAAAGGCAGTAGTAGATGATCCTAGGTAGCACCACTAGTTCCCAAATTATATCGGCGGCGTTACAGAGCCCACCCACCGGCCGTGGGGTGAAGGGGCTAGGCCGGTTGATAAGGAGGAACTTGTCTCATCACCTGACCCGACCCTCCCTGCAGTAAGGCCCTTACCTGGGGTCTCTCGCAGTGCCAGGGCTTAATGTGGCTTGTCACCTGCAGGGCAAGGCATGAGCCCGACACCTCGTGGGTGGTGGATATGACCTTCCGTGCTGAGTTCAAGTCGAACACGGGCAAGGGCCCCCAGCCACTGGGTGATGAGCATGGATGCCCTCCGAGTGAGGCAATTCTTCCTGCCTCATCGGGCTGGGAGATGCAACCCAAAGAGTAGTAGCCCCTCCGGCTATTCAATTCATAGTTACTATTGTCCCAACACTTTCACCCCACTCCGCAAAGTGTGCACCTGGAGGGCTTTATGGAGTGGACTACCCTAAGCCATGTTCTATGCCGCCCAAATCCATTGCCATGAATTCGCTCACACGAACTCCGGAGACCACTTCGAGTCCCAGCCCGCAGGGATCTCCCTGTTATTGTTAAGTAAGGTATATCTCTCAAGATATTGCTACTTCTATGGTGATCAGATTTGCTTCATCGTTAGTTGTGCTCACGCTTTGTTTATTCACGCCTGCAGATAGGTCGACTTGATGGTATGCATCGACACAACCATTCTTCCCTTGCCGGCTCATCCCATGGGGAGGGAGTTGTGGATGGCCCCGCTGTAGCCGCCAGGGGAATGCTCCTTCAAATAATGGCTGTGGCATCGTATAAGGAGTAGGGGACGCCTGCTACTGCCTCGAGTAGCGTAGAGCGTGTTTCGAGCTCCCAAAGACACGCAAGGCCGAGGGCCTGCTTGCTGCCCGATCTTACTCAAGATCCCGGCCGGTGGTCTCTGGCCGCTCGCAAGAGCAGCCCTCAAGGCCTCTGGGTGGCCATGGTGGTGGTCAAGGCCTCCACTGATCGGGGCCGAGACACTGTGACCACGCCTGCAGATTGCGCGGCCTCCTCTCCCCGTGGTCATGGTGTCTGGGAGTGATGAACATGCCGGGCAGCCCGCATGTCGGGCCCCTCTGCCCGCCATTTCCCGCGTCGCCGAAGTGTGCCGTGCCAAGGCCATCTTCCCACATGCAACGTCGGGTCTCCGCACTGTGATGGTCCTTCTCGACCACCATTTGCCTTTTTGAGCACATGGGATCGCCGAGACTCCATCTCCACCGTCATGCCCGGCCCGGCAACAACCGTTAGCCCCCAATACGAGCACTTAGCCTCCACTTTCGCTTTGACATGGCTCCAATTCTTGCCGGGCGGGAGTTCTGCGTGGTCGAGCAATCCAATCCCTTAAGTAGAATTTTGGCCCTGCTGGTGGGGCCTTTAGCCTTAGCCCGAACCTCCTTCTTCATGGAGGATGACTCTCCCGGCCCATAATGGCCGACGGACGTTTGTGCGGTGACCCCTCGCCTTGGTTTCCTGTGGCCCATCTTCCGTGGGCCATGACTTTCAAAGTTTGAGGGGTCTCTCGCTAAAAGGGTGTGTGCCAGAATCCAATTTGGGGACTCAAAACGCGGAAGCACCTTTTGGGGTGTGTGGGGTCTTGGGGGTTCCAAAGTTTGAGGGGTCTCCTCGGCTGCTTAAAGGGTGCTTAGAATCCAATTTGGGGACCCTCGAAAGCGCAGAAAGCACCTTTGGGGGTTTGGGGTTTTGGGGTGCCAAAGTTTAGGGGTCTCCGGCTGCCTAAAGGTGGAAGAATCCAATTTGGGGACTCAAGTAGGCATGGCGAGAGCACCTTTTGGGGGGTTTGGGGGTTTTGGGTCTAGAGAGATTGTAAAACCCTAGAGAGAAAAAGCCGTAAAGGGCAAATCAAGGGGTCTATGCAAGGGAGTGGGGAGAGAGGGGACTAGGGGCGCCGGGTCATACCGAGGGTATTACCGGAGGGGGAACATATTCAAGTTTTGGATCAAAACTTCGTAAAAAGGGAAAGACGGGCCGATCGACTTTAACTACGGATCCAGAGCTATTAATGAATTGAAGAAGGATAGATTACGTATCCGCAAGGGCTTAACGGTGATTGTTAAATGCAGATATGAAGATATAATTGATTGAAGTCGGAAGATTGACGGGTCAAATTTGGTCAATGACCATTGCTACAGTAGAAACACTGTAGCATAATTTTAAAGGTTTGAAGATAGACAATGATTGTTTGTT
Organism: Isoetes taiwanensis; assembly: GCA_021234155.1. Classification (NCBI taxonomy): domain Eukaryota; kingdom Viridiplantae; phylum Streptophyta; class Lycopodiopsida; order Isoetales; family Isoetaceae; genus Isoetes; species Isoetes taiwanensis. The sequence goes on along the minus strand of JAJEKV010001055.1, from coordinate 27,736 downwards.
TAGAATGACTAGTAAATTGCTAAGTCATTTGAAGTTTACCTTATTTGAATCATTTGAAGTCTATCTTATTTGAATAATGGTGATGTAAATGCAATAGTTGGAGCGATTCCTTAAGAATATCATAAATTTATCTTGTCTATTGCATGTTTGAATATAAAAACAAGGCGACTAATTTAACTTGTTGAGTGTGTTTGAATTTTTCATTGGTATCAGAGCTACAGATCCTAGAGAAGCTCATCATGTCCAGCAGATTTGGAGCAAATCTGCTCAATGCCATTGAGGTGTTCAAGGGGGAAAGTGGTTTCCAAGTGTGGAAACAAAGTATCCAGGAGGTTCTGGAGTTTGAAAACCTGTGGTACTTAGTTGATCCTAAAGCAAGCAGGAGATCTAGTGCTAATGCTGGTGCAGGGTCATCTAGTGGAGCCAGTTCAAGCTCAAGCACAGGGGATTCCACAGCTGGTGGAAGTGGTGAAGCTAGTATAGTCTTTAGGGAAGTGCGGTGTCAAAAATCACCTCAAGTGTGTCAACTAATGAGGTAATTAAGATCAAAGAGGCTCAAGCAATTATTTGCTGTAAAGTTGGGCCAGCTATTAAGCTCAAGCTTAGGGGGCTAAGCCCCAGTGAAATGTGTGGACCTACATGGTCACTAATTATGAAGTTAAAACATCATCTCAGATTGATGTTTTAGAGAAGCAGTTGAGGAAGCTAAAGCTACATGAGAAAGACAATATAACTGATTTTTTTGAAAAATTTGATTCCATTGTGGCAGACCTAGAAGGAGCAGGTGTCATATTAAATTAGCAATATCAATTGCTAGCTATTTCCAGGGCTGTTTCCCACAATGCTTACTTGGCTACTCTTCTAAGGAATATTGCAAGAACCAAAGATCATGCAATACAAATGATACGAACTGAATTTGAACAGAGGCAGTTTGGCCAAGATGAAGATGAACAAGCTACAGAAGTTCTTTATGCAGGCAAACATAAGGAAAAAAGAGGATTTGGCAAGGCTGGCAGGGACAAAGTAGGACCTTGTTATAACTGCAATGCATATGGCCATTTGAAAGCTGAATGTCCAAAAACAAGGAAGGAAGTCATATGCTACAACTGTGATGGTAAAGGGCACTTTGCTTCGAGTTGTCCTAGTCCAAAGGGGCAGAATTCTAAAGGGAAAACCAGGGGCAGAGGTAGCAGGACATTTGTACAAAAGGGAAAGGGAAGTTCCAAGGATAATCCAACACTAAATTTGACTCAAGAGACTCGAAGTGAAGAGGACGAGAAAAATGAAGATGATGAGGTAAGTTGTGCTAAATTATGTCATTTAATGCATGATAATGATCACAATATGATAATTATAGATTCAGGAGCTGAGAGGACAGTAACATCATCTACAAAGTTACTCAAGGATTGCAAGAGAGCAGAAAAAGGGCATGTGCAACTTGGGAATGGAAATCTGCAAGAAATCAAAGATACAGGAATGCTCGAGCTGTTTGATCTTGAAGGAAAGGCTGTCAAGTTGGAGAATGTGCTTTGTGTACCAGGGTTAGTTAGAAACCCGATTTCAAAAGCAAATTAGTTGATCTAGGATTTAAAGTTCTCTTTGAGAGATTGAAATGTAAAGTGTTTCTCAATAATAAACTCAAGTTTGTTGGAAAAAGAGTTGGCAACTTGTTTGGATTGGATTTAAATCATTATGTTCCAAGTGTTAACCTCATGACATGTACAAGTATTAAAACATGGCATGAGAGGATGTGCCATGTAAATTCTAAAACTGTTCAACTCATGATCAAGAAGGGACTGATTAAAGGCACAACTGAAGATAATGATAAGCTTAAATGTGTTGGATGCATTTTGGGAAAGCATAGCAGACTTCCTTTCAAAAAATCAGAAAAAATGGCAAGAAATAAATTGGACCTGATACACACGGATTTGTGTGGACCTTTAAATGTTACCAGTATTTCTGGAAAAAGGTATTTTATGACCTTTATTGATGACTATAGTCGATTGACTAGGGTTTATTGTCTGAGTACAAAGGACTTAGCCTTGGAAGCATTCAAAAAATTTGCAAATGAGGTGCAGACTGAAACAGGGAGGAAAATTAAATGTTTAAGGTCAGATAGGGGAGGAGAGTTCATGTCTAATGAATTCAAACATTACTGTAACACACATGGAATCAAGAGACAATTGACATGCAGGTTTTCACCTCAGCAAAATGGGATTGCTGAAAGAAAGAATAGGACTATTCTTAATGCAGTGAGGAGCATGCTTAAATATTCTGGCCTGCCAAACTTCCTTTGGGAAGAAGCTGTTAAGACAGCAGTATATGTGCAGAATCAGTTACCTTCCTTAAGCATTAAAGGAGAAATTCCTGTTACACTGTGGTCAAACAAAACGCCAGATTATGAAAGGCTTAAAGCCTATGGATGTCTAGCATTTGTTCATGTGCCAGATGAATTGAGGAAGAAACTTGATGATAAGGCCTATATCACTTACCTGGAATGAAAGGCTTATAGAGTGTACGACCCTAGTAAAAGGAAAATTTTAATTAGCAGGGATGTAATATTTGATGAAGAACAGTATTACAAAGTTCTACCAGGGATCAATAATCAAGAGCAGACTGGCAAATACAGGATTGAAGAAGAATCAAATATTGAGGAAGAAAAACCTGCACCAACAACTATGGTTGACTGGGAAGAGGATGATGATGTAAACAATGAACAAATGCTAACTGACCCTAACATTATTGCTGATGCAAATGTGCAGCCAGCAGGTTTAGAAGATCAACAAGATGAAATACAAAGCAAAGCTGTAAGGAGAAAGAAGAGGACAGAAGCTGAAATACTCAAGGGAGAAACTGCCACACAGCTCGATTCTTTTGGACGTGATGCATCAGGTAGAAGCAAAAGATTAAGAGAAAAGGAAGGTGAGATACTTGGACTTTTTGAAATTTTAATGCATTTGGATGTAGCAGTACCCAAAACTTATGATGAAGCTATATCTTCTCATGATTGCAAAAACTGGCTAAAAGCCATGCAAGAAGAAATGCAATCATTTGAGAGGACAAACACTTATGAGGTTGTAGACATCCCTAATGACAAGAATATTGTTGGAAATAAATGGTTGTATAAGATCAAAACTCAAGCAGATGGAGTCACACCAAAATTCAAAGCAAGACTGGTAGCTCAGGGATTTACTCAAAGGTATGGGCAAGATTATGAAGAAACTTTTTCTCCCCTTGTAAAAATGAATAGCATAAGAATGCTATTATCAATTGCAAATGCAGCAGACTTGGAAGTGCATCACATGGACGTGACAACAGCTTTCTTAAATGCAAACTTAGAAGAAGATATCTATATGAAAATACCTCCAGGGTTTGAAAAAGAAAATGGAAAAGTTTGGAAATTGAAAAAAGGTCAGATATGGTCTTAAACAATCACCACGAATGGTATAAGTGTATAGATTCATTTCTTTTTAGAGCGTGGGTTCAAAAACCGCAAAAATGATGGCAACATTTATAAATTTCATAGAGGAGCTGAATGGTGCATAATAGCTCTCTATGTAGATGACAATATAATGGTAGCTAATGGAGTTGACATCTTGGAACATTGCAAGAATATTCTGAAAAGTAAGTTTAAGATGTCAAATCTTGGTGAATTGAAGAAATTTCTGGGAATAGAGGTGCACAGAAATAGGAAAAACAAAAGTCTGACATTAACTCAGAAAGGGCAGATTGAAGGAATGTTGAAGAAGTTCAAAATGATTGAATGTAATATCAGTAAAACTCCAATAGTGCCAGGCTGCAAAATCTCAGCAAAAATGTGTCCAAAAACAGAAAAGAACGAGAAGAAATGAGAAGTGTGCCTTACATGTCATTAATTGGATGCTTGTCCTATGTGGCTAATTGCACTAGGCCAGATATAGCCTATGTAGTAAATATGCTAAGCAAGTACAACAATGACTCTGGGAAGGAACACTGGATAGCAGCCAAACGTGTGTTGAGGTATCTAAAAGGCACAATGGATCATGGTATTAGATATGATACAGAAAATCTGCAATTGAATGCTTACTGTGATGCTGATTGGGGAGGAGATCTAGACACTAGGAAATCCACTTCTGGATATCTGACATTCTTAGGAGGAGCTCCTGTCAGTTGGAAATGTAAGAAGCAGAATGCTACAGCCATGTCAAGTGCTGAGGCTGAATATGCCTCAGCTGTACTAGCTACCAAAGAGATAATTTGGGAAAGAAGGCTGTTAATTGAGCTTGGTTACCATCAAAATAAAGCTACTGAAATGTATTGTGACAGTACCAGCTGTATAGCAATGACGAAGGATCCAGTGTTCCATGAAAGATCCAAATACATAGAACTAGAACTTCATTTCATCAGGGAGATAGTTGGAAAGAATATAATTAAATTAGTGTATGTGAACACTTCAAAGCAGCTAGCAGACTTGCTCACAAAACCTCTAACAGAGAGAAGATTTACAGAATTGAAATGCTTAATACAATGTGTAGATTACAACATGAAGGGGGAATGTTGAATATATGTCATGTTGTAATGCTACCAGGTTGCAGTTGCATACACTGAGATGCTCAGAAGTTGAATCATGCAGGATGGGATTGTTAACCTATGTCTAAAGGTTAATGGTCCTAGAGTTAAGGTTAAAGACCACATATGGTTCAACGGGGTAAAATTACCTAAGGTCGAAGGGCCCAATTATATTAATAGCAAAGTGTCAAGATGATGACACGATGATAATGTTTAAGGGGGAAAACATATTCGAAGTTTCGGATCAAAACTTCGTAAAGGAAAGACGCCTCCGATCCCAGCTTTGGCGTGGATCCGCAGCTATTAATGAATTGAAGAAGGATAGATTACGTATCCGCAAGGGCTTAACGGTGATTGTTAAATGCAGATATGAAGATATAATTGATTGAAGTCGGAAGATTGACGGGTCAAATTTGGTCAATGACCATTGCTACAAAGAGAAACATCAGAGCATAATTTTAAAGGTTTGAAGATAGACAATGATTGTTTGTTTAGAATGACTAGTAAATTGCTAAGTCGTTTGAAGTTTACCTTATTTGAATCATTTGAAGTCTATCTTATTTGAATAATGGTGATGTAAATGCAATAGTTGGAGTGATTCCTTAAGAATATCATAAATTTATCTTGTCTATTGCATGTTTGAATATAAAAACAAGGCGACTAATTTAACTTGTTGAGTGTGTTTGAATTTTTCAAACTTGTGCAGAGTGAATAAACATTTTCATTGGATTTCAGCGAGCGTCTTAAATATCATCCACGCTCATGTTTGAATCAAATAAAATACACGGTGTTTTCGTGGACAACGAGTTTTTTTTGTGTCGTCATGTTAAAGCCAAAGCGAAGGAAAAAACACACGGAGTTTTTCGTTTTTCAATACCGGGTTCAAACATGACAAAGGATGATATTTAAGACGCCGCGCGCCGATTCGGGAGCGTCTTAAATATCATCTCAACCACTGTCATGTTACAGTGGATGATATTTAAGACGCTCGGGATTTTAGTAGGTGAAACAAAATAAGCAAGGGAGAAAAGGGTGGCAAGGCGAGAGTAAGCCCCATTCTCAGAACCTAGCGTATCATCCAAGGTCATGTTTGAACCAAATAAAATACACTGTTTTTGTGGGATGTAATTTTTTTACTGTTTGTCATGTTAAAGCCAAAACAATGGAAAAACACACCTGATTTTTCATTTCATCTTGGATCAAACATGACAGTTGTTGAGATGATATTTAAGACGGGATTTCAATCAAGGGTTAAATTTCCATGGCAGCCCTTCCATTCTTTTGAAGGGCACTTCAAAAATTTCTCTTTTCGGTTTTAATGGTCGCTTTTAACGTTGCCATTCCACAGATGGTAAATTTTTGGTTGCCACTCAATACAATAGATTAACAAATTAACCAGAACTCAATAACCAAACCATGAATTTGCTTTATCGAATATAATACTCAATGACTCCAAATCGTATTTCTTTCAAATCTCGAGACTTCCAATCCAAATCGCCCTTTCGTTCTCCGCCGCTTTTGCTTTTGCCCGACGGTTTGCCACGAGCTAGTCGAGACCATTGTAATGATCGTATCTGTATGGGGCGGGAGTCAGGAGGAAGGATCAAGAAAAAGGACAGGTCCATCACCGCCGATCAAGTTTTGAAAAAAAAGGCAATTTTTAATTTTTCATTCAACAATGGTGGTTGCCAACTTTTTCTCAAATCGTGCACCACCACTAAATTCCAAGCCAACCAACCAAAAATTTATTTAATAATAGTTAGTTAGATAATACATTGTATTGTACAGACATTATACATACATGATATGACAACAACATATGATATTTGTATGGAAAAATATTCGCAAATAAAATAATTAGAATAAAATATTATATATATAATAATATGTTTAAAATTAGAAATTTTTAAAAATGATAGCCATGCTGTTCGGTTTGAATGGCACTTTTTTATGTTGCCGTTCTTTTGCATGGCTACAAAACGAAGTGCCGTTCTCTGCATGGCTGGAGGGCTCCAGAATGGTACTACAACGTTCAAATTTAACCCTGATTTAAGTATTTTCAATAGGAGAAACAGAATGGATAACTAGTTTTTTCTGCGTTGTAACGTTCAAATTTAACCCTGATTTAAGTATTTTCAATAGGAGAAACAGAATGGATAACTAGTTTTTTCTGCGTTGTCGTGTTAAAGCCAAACCGATGGCAAAAACCACGGAGTTTTAATGACAGTGGTCGAGATGATATTTAAGACGCTCGGTAGAAGAAACAGAATAAGCAAGGGAGAAAAGGGCGGCAAGGCCAGAGTAAGCTCCATTCTATTGGAGCTAGGCTAGGTGTATATCTGTAGGAAACAGCTAGCAAACTCTAACCACTGGGCTAAGAGGAGGTCTACCATTTTGGGCTGGCACCCCATCACCTTGCCATATGATAATTTTTATGTCTTCCCCCATATGAAGGGTAATATATTTTTTCAATTTTGTATGTGGGATATTTTTGTGATGCAGATCCTTCTCAATGGGGCCGTCCAAACGACTTCCCATGAGGGCCCCTTTCGATATACTCATACTCAAGTCGAATTCCATGTCAAGTGATTGCCCAATACTGCTGCTTCGAGGGACTGTTCTATTTTTATGGCCACTTAGTTGTTGGGAAGTTTGCGCAAGAGCTTGCAGACTTCATAGGTTAGAATTTTGAAGTATTTTAGTAGGCAATCTAAGTGTAAGAATTTCTGGGCATGGCCTGAAGTTTATACCATATGAGCTTGCTTTATCACTACGATTGTTCATTAATGTCTGGTTTTTGTAATGTATACTACAGACGACACAGTTTTCTCATGCTTGGTAATGGCCTGATGGCGGCCATTACCCCTGAAGATGTTATGCCCACTGCAATCATAGTTTCTATGCTCTGTTTATTATCAGCATGTTCATTTTCAACAATCCTACTAAACTGCACATTATCCTCTTCTGCTGAAAAATAATGATCCAAGGTAAAGTTAATTACTGTTCTATATCAGGTTGCACTTTTTCAGCCCATACACTCTTCATTCAGGGCAGAATAGTTGAATTTATAATCAAGTATTTGTACAAATCCCAAGGATCAAACTAGATGTTACAAATTCAAGTGTTGCAGCACTTTCTGGAACATCTCTGAACAGTCTTGCCATCCGTCCATACCATCAAGTGCGCCAACCCAAAATCCTTTGAGAGGTGGCAATGATGCAGCAAAAGCTTTCCATGGAGGTAGGCCCCTGAACCCGCCCATCCAAATCAAGTGACAAGTAGCTGTACATGTATCAAATACACTATGTTCATTCTATGTGCTTGAGAACATATAACAAATAGTATAAGAAAGACACTTACACAGGCTTGTCATGGGCCACCGAGATTAATCAAGCAATGAAGCAAACGGTTATCAATAGAAGAAAATGGCCTGCTTCTGCTATTAATGTTTGGCCGAAAATTCTACGAGAATTATCTGTTGAAATGATTGTATTCAGATCTTTAGAAAGTTACTTCTATATGGGAAACCATATTTCAGCAATCTTCGCTATGCATGCTGGCAACCCTTGAATCTTCTATACCATAAATAACTAACCATTCTGAATGATATTTGAACTGGTGAGGGTCCATATAGTGCACAATGCATCGACATCTTACATACTTAACTTGACCAGTCTGCTGTAAGTACTGGAGCTGCCAGCCACCGTCCATGAGAGGTACCTTCCAAAGTCTCTCCTTCAAACTGCATGCACATACAGGTCAATGTACAGAGCAAACGAAGACATATTATGTTCCCTGTGTTATCAGGCAGGTCGGTTGAATGCTAGAATAGCTTCAATGTGTTAATGCACATGATTACCAATGTTATTAATGCACTCATTGATAGTTTAGATCAGCTGATAACATCGTGGGAGGAGAAAAACGAATCGGTGGTTGTAGAAGGAGTACATCTGAGCTTAAATTTTTGTGGTAAGTGGCCTATGTTAGTATATTTAAACGGTTGGTATTTGACCAAACATTCTGATTTGACGCATGGTGCATGGGGTAGGGATAACTCTAATATGGTAGAACTTACTGCACTCATTGTGAAGGCAAGCCTTATAATCTTGGTCATCCTGGTTAATGAGTGCTTGTGTCGTGGAGGTGGCAGCAGTCAAGAGAGGGCGATATAGTAGGCAAGTAATGCTGTTACTACTGACTGACTAAGAAACTGTGAACCTCGTCTTCTTGCTGCTTAGCATGGTTTTTGGCATTTAACAAATTTCTACAAAGCTGTTGGCACGGCAACAGGCATTGACCTGTGATAACTGATTGTTCTGCTTTGGTGATCTCTGAGTGCATCACAAGGTATTTACCAGGGACAATGCAATATTAACACGGAGCTTAGGCAGTAATCTGCAGTATCAATGATTTGTTCATTTGCCGTTCCAATTTGCTCCTTGATTTGCACGCAGCATTGATTATCAGATACTTGTTTTGATTTTTCTCTTTAGGTCGGCTTTTTATTAGCTTTATCACATGTGTGATTGGCAAAAGATCTAATAAACTGGCTACTGATTTATTTTTCCGAAAGGGTAATGTAGACATGGATAAGGCATTCTCTTGTTTCTTGGTTTGTAAAATGTAAGATAAAATAAAGTTTGTGAATGTAAATACCTACGCATGTTTGAGGGATGGATGTAGCTGTTGCTAGTCTTGCATTGAAATGTAAACTTTTGTTTAAACGTGACAACTGAGTAGATTGGTATTGTCATGTTTGAACTTTTCAGATGGGACTTATGAGGAAGCATCCATCCATAATACCATTCATGGTACACATAACAAATGAGGATAAGCATTTGGAACGATTTGCAGTTAGAGCGGGTATATGACATTAGATCCATCAAAGAACAAGTATCACGGGTACATTGGGAACATCCGACTATTCAGCAATACCTTTATAAACGTGCTGACAAGCATTTGGTACCAAAATTAAATAATACTAACGTTGATAAGAGTGTTGCTGCAATTCTTGCGACTATTTTTAGTTGCCTACGTAGAAGAGAAGCTGGTGAACCACTTTATGATCAGCCAACAAATACTGTAAAGGTTGTTGATCAGGAGTATCGGAGTCAGTATGCAGCATCTTCGTTGGGATCAAAGTGCATGTTCCAGTTAATACAAAGGAAAGGTTCTTCCCATCATTTAATGGCATTGATGAATACTGATGGATCTGTGGCCAAGGCATGGCCTATTGAGTCTATAGATACAATTGGAAACTACATTTCAGGTAATGGCAGTGAAACCCCTCGGAAGTCCTGTTTATGGACCTTTGCAACAGCAAAGGCTGAGCCGGTGAATTTGCAGTTTGAAACTTTGGTTTAAGTGCTTTCCTGTGGAAGCAAGCAGCAGTGTTGATACTCCTGGCAGAGATGTTACAGAGGCCGAAAACTGCATGAATGCAGATTCACCTCGCTATGGAGAAGGTGCAGAAAAGGAGGTACGGCTGTCAAGTCATTTGATTTCTTTTCTTGCATTGATGTGCATCTGGCATCATTTAAATGTTCATGATTTTATTAATTCCATAAATTTAGGTTTTACTAATCCGAGTTGTAAATATAGTTGCTTGATGAGGCAACGGAGTTCGTACATGAAGAAGAAGCTGAAGAAGTAACTGCTTGCCTTGATAGTGATGAAGATCTTGATGAAAATGCACAGAAGCTAGAGGACGAAGAGGTTGTGCCAAGGTTTTGCTATTCAAATTTTATCCTTATTTTCTCTATGTTTGCTTAAAGTGGTTGATCCTATAACTGGCAGTTGGAGGGCTCTGTGAATGAGAGTATGAGGTCTGATGAAGAGGAAAATGACACTGCGCATGTGGAGTCCAATTCGTCTGATGAACATGATGAAGATTATGCCACTGGGAGTACGTCACTCCCACGCATTGAAGATCTTTCTTTTTATATGCCTAACCACATCAGGAATGGCTTTGCTAGGTGTGGAAATGATTATTGTAGTTCTGTAAATGCAGATAAGGTGGTTGATTTTGATAAGCTAAAACAACCACAAACAGCAGAGAGCTCTGTCTCTCTATATGGAAAAGAGATGCAGAGTTTAGGAAAAAAGACATTTCCATGCTTCTAGTAGCCCCAGGCTTAGCATGGCTTTTGTTATGTTCTGCTAGAAGATGACAAGGCTAAGCACCAATGCAGCTATGAGGGGAGCAAGCCGAGCAGTATGCATTTGTGTTTGGTGCAATTTTGTGTGATGCACTAGGATTGAATTTGATTACAGGTTGCAAGAGTGAGATTGGCGGAGACAATAGGTATGAAAGGAGAGGAGATATTGGTATGAGGTACAGGGATCTCTTTGAGAAAATTATAATGAGGTACAGGTATGTGAGAAATTATTTGGTGAATCCGGTTTGTGCAAATCATGTGTCGTAAGCTTGTTGGGATCTTAACAAGCTCAATGTGTGTAAGCTCAATGTGATCTTATCGGGATGTACAACAAGTTGATGCTTAATGTCATGTTCACGGAATTTTGTGATAAAAACTGAAATCCATGGACCATCTATCTGGTAGCCATGGCTTTCTAACGTGGTTGTTATTTGCATTATAGTCCGTTTGAGAATATTTGCGATGGCTTCTCTGTTGCCTGTCCGAGGTGGTTTATTCTTTACTCAATGTTGTTTATTTTTTATATAGGCTTTTTGAAGGTAGTGAGTCCAGACTGCAATTAGAAGACCCATCGCGAGCATTTTGCTAGTGCATTTGCATTTGAGCTTTAACTTAAAGCAAGGTTAAAACACCTTAAGTACTTTGCCTTTGCCTCATGATTAAGTTTTCAAAAATGTTTTTATGTTAGAGATGTTAAGCAGTTCCACGCTGGGTAAGGACTCGGGCGAAGCCGGCAAGAGGGAAGCCCGTCCGCACCCCGCCGGGCTCCCCGGCGCAACATTTTCAAACGTAGTTAGGGGAGGATATTTCCGCCACGGGCGCCATCGAGCCACACAACCGGGACATCTCAATCACCAAAGACCGGAGGAGATGAAGCTGCATCGAGGACAGAGCGAAGCTACAGTAGACATAAGTTTTAAGATAGTTTATAATATGGGGAAATATCCTCCCTAACTTTACGTTGTCCATAATTTATCCAAATAAAATTCATATACTCTTAGAGTTATTAACGCCATTCATCTTCTAATTTTGAATTTAAGGCTCAAACTTGTACATCGTGCCTAGTGTTGGGGACAGCCTATTGGGAAATCATAGAATCCTCCTATCTACACTTATATAATTGATTCACAACAAGATTCGATTCCTTGATGTCTTTAGATTCTTATGGGGGAAAATTAGGAAGGAAAAATAATTGTGAAAAACTTGAAGGGACGCTTCGCGTTGTTGATCTTTATCCGCTTTCGCCTCGGCTTGTTTGGCCGAGGTAGTTTATTAGTTTGCTTCAATGGCATTCAAGATTGTGATGCAAAGGTCGGCCGGTTTCTGGATGAATTATAGTTCCTAGACGATGTAGTGGCGACACTCACAAAACAAAGACTTCCGCAGAAGACGTCTGCTAGAAAATACCAAGGTATATCTTCTGCCACTAAAATTAAGCCAAAACTGTCCTTGCTTCTCACCTTATTTCATACAAGATGATCTTATGTAAGGCTGTTGCCGCTATGGTTCGAAGGTTTTTTTTTGTGATGTGTGTGAATTGTTACATATATGTAGAAAAAGAGGTTACTTCATGGGTCGATGTAGTTCGTGTTATGTGATTTAATGTAGTTGCAAGCTTGTAGTGATTAAAGTTGGATGGTGTTATACCTATGGTACACAAGTTGGATTTATACTTTGCAATTTCTAGAATTATTTCAAAGTACGGCTTTCTCAGCCAATTAGGCAGCCTACAAATTGGTAAAAGTAGGATGCCAAAAACATCACTTGTATTGGCTGCTGAGACGGCGTTACGAGGTATTTGTTTTTGAATCAGCTATCTAAGCTTAATTAGTGCCAAGAGGAGCTTACAAATTCTGCAGTAACATTTTGCATAGTATTATGCTCAAATGTCATGCTCCTGTGAATAATCGCACAGATTATAAAACCTAACATTGATACATCTAAGATCTTAACTGCAAGATATACTCTTGTGACATGCATCGATAGAAGGCAGTTTTAGACAACATTAAATGTAAGTACCAAAGATACACATAAAGAACGCTCAAAAGCCAGATAGGGGAGTGAATTAAGAGAAGCATTTAAGTGAACTACTTACGTAGGCTTGTGGAAAAATGTAGACGATTTTGGGCATTTAAAATGCTATCTGTGAGTTTTGTAAGATGCATGGATTGAAGGCAGACATGGATGCAAATACAAAGGCAAATCATCTAAGAGAACTTTGCAATTCCTGCGACAATATTTCTTTATGTGATACCACACTTCTGTACTACCAAGATAGTAAACCCAAGAGTCTAATTTCACTTAAACGCCACCAAATTTCATACTGAATAATACTATGCTTTGTTGCCAGAGTCTCATTTATGCATGCATCTGATAAAAAGACATAGTCGGGGTTAACTACTATTTGGCAGCAAATCTATAGTATTCAAGTTCAATTTATATTTTGCTAGTTCAAAGTGCGCTCTATTCCATTCCTATTTTTACAAATTATATCTGTCTCTTTGCTTCTTCTGAAAATTTCTTAGAGGCAAACAATAAACCTCGAGAAGCTAAGTTCATTCTTCCACTTGTTTTTTGGAATGAACTTAGAGGGTGCAAAAGCTAGTATATCATTCAACGCAGTAGAAGACACTAAAATATATTTGTCCTTCTAAGTTTTAAATCACTTCCCTAAGCAGCTAATTTTTATAGCTTCAAGACAGGCTTTCATTCTTTTCATACAATTTCTTTCTATCATGTTGCTTTTAGCTATTTCTCTTCTTTCTACAAAGAGACAGCAGATTGTTTTGATGGAGGTGACTAGAAACAATGCTTTTCTATCTGAACTAGCTATGCAAGGTTAATTAGTACCAGATGGGTCTGAAATTGCTCGAATTTTAGAAGTTGTCAAATTGCTAGAGTCAGCCGTAAGACTGTCATTTTCAAATGCAGAGATATCTCCTTTGCAAACATTTGGTATAGGGATCAAAAGCTATTCTTGATGCACTCAATTCAAAGAGTGCGTTTTGGGTAAAAGCATGCTAGGGTGTCATACATTAGTTCTAAATTCATGTACTATTTTGCACTAGAAAACCCGGTAGGAGGCCACGTGCTTGTCGTTATATATTTAAAAAGGAATATATTTGATTGTTTGTCATCATGACATGAAGTGGCCGGGCCGTTGTTCGAAATTTTTGGCACAATCACCGGATTCCCTCCGATCCAAGCAAATTCCCTCCAATCCATCCGGCAAGCAAATTCCTCCAATCTACCCGCCTAAGAATCTAAAACAAAAAAGAATTTCAAATTCTTCCGATCTTTGCATGCATATATTTTCATAGTAGTAGTAGGGGCATGGCACAAGAAAATCAAAGTATGAACATGAATTACTCAGTCGATGTCCAAAATGAGGATTTGATAACAAATCGACAAAGGGAAGCGTAAAATGGTTGAACAAGATACTCTAAATGACATGTTGAATGAAGTGACAGAGAGTGATATCACAACGGAGAATGGCGCATCATATTCTGTGTACTTCACCAAAAAATCGGGAAAAAGAGCGTAAAAGGTTGTTGAATGTTTTAAATGAAGCCAGTTCTATCTCCCGGTGAAAGAGAGGTATTGGTTTTCGTGATCTTGCAAGATAACAGCTCTTGGGGTTGTTTAAACTCGGTGATTGGGCTACCTTCTAAGCAAAGCAGTGAAACATTCATTGTTACAAAATCAAAGATGGATTAGAAGAGGTTAAATCTTCTAATAGCAAAAGACAAGTTGGCGCTGCCAAGCACTGCTTTATCCATGATTGTTGGGAAAAAATGGGAATTGAAGTGTAAAGGAGTTGTTTCAAAAATGTTGAACCGCCATCCTCGAAATTTGTCATAATGCCGCAAGCGGAAAGAGAATGAAAATTGCAGTCCCAACTATATGGGCATTAGCAGGCGAAAGAGAAGATCCATTGTTTGGACGAAGACACAAAGCAATTAGTCATCCAATTTTGGTTAAACAACACAAAGGTTTCACCTAAATACGTGGATGTAAGAAAAAAGGCATCAAGCAATCCAGCTTTCTTGATATACCATGTGTATTTCAACCTATAACAAAAAACCATTACATTACACGCCTTTATATTAAATCCCCCGCCCCGAACCCCTTTGGTTTGGGTGCATATTCACACTCCAGGGTGACTCGGGGCAACGAGAGCCGCTGGATAGGCATATTTCACCCCTAATTCCCTTAATCTACACCGCACACAAAGTTCCTCGCTTGTGGGTATAGATGTATGGAATTTGCTATACCCCAGATAACAAGAGTTACAAAATACTATAAGATTTCGGGCATTATACTATATGGTGTTGATTTTGTAAATGCATAAAATATAATTATAAGGGCTCTCATGTCCGAGTCACCCCTGGTGAATATGCACCCAAACCAAAGGGGGTTCAAGGGGATTTAATATAAAAGGCGTAATGTAATGGTTTTTGTTATAGGTTAAAAATATTTTTTGCCCTTCTTTCCTCTGGGCTAAAAACAAACAAGGTGACTTCACACTTGAATGAGTTGATGTTATATTTTGTAATTAATAATATGCCTGATGTAAAACATGTAGCAATATCCAACTGAGAGCATTATAAAGAAAAAAAAATAAATAATAATATAAAGCCTAAGATACAATGTATAATAAGCAAGTACATCCAAAATTAAAAGTCATTGTGAGGGGTGACATTAGAATACAAAGGAAACCCCGGAATATTTAGAGAATAATAGTGCATTTGAACTTCATAGCTTGCATCGGACATGCCATTAAATAACTTGCATTTGCTATTTAAGGGATACATGGGATACATGCTTACCTTAGCATAACAAAGATTCAAACGAAATGTCGAGTCATTGGGGGCCGATTGAAGTAGGTTTCACAATCAATTTGGAGAAGTTGTTTAACCACAAAATACTAGAAGGATTTGAGCCTGTGCTTGGCATCATGATTTTTACCCGTGCCATTCATCGGCCATTCAATCGCCACTTTTTCATAGCAATAACATTATGGTATAATCAGATATAAAACCGCTATGGATACAAAGTTAAGTTAAAGTAATAAAAAGCCTTCACGGCTATTCAATCTGCCACTTTTTTATAGCAAATAACATCACTCCTAATTGTATCTTTAACATCGATCACCCTTCTATTGTAAAATTTCGCTACATTATCTATTATCTCACCTCAAGCTTCTTAATCAGGTTAAAACAGACAACACAAGTTTCTCCACCGGTTACGCTTTCAAGGCTCATAGCCGAACCGATTTTTCCAAGCTTTATATTCCTCGGCCAACACCTGGAGAATCCCTATTGCTGGTGCAAAACCTGCGCAGAATTATTCTTCCTTGAACTATCTTATCACTCATGAAATGCACGTGGAAATACCTTTTCTTTCGTGCATAGTAATGCACTTTTCCATGCATATTCTCGGCGTGAGGTGGCAAAACAATTAAGCTTTGACTTCTCACTTACCTCCTCGCGATGTCAAGCAAAACTGCTTTGCTTCTCTTAGTATATTTTCAGGGTATGGAAATTATTCCTGCTTAAACTAAATCATAAAATGCTCTTGAGCTACCTTTCTTTCCCCGAACGATAATGCACTTCCCATGCATATTCGCAAAAAGAGAATTGGTAAGCAATTAAGTGTTGACTTCTCACCACCTCCTCTTGACACTCGATGTCCGTGTTTCACTGTTTGGCATATTGTTTCTAGAGGAGCAATGACGGTGAAAATTATTCCCCTTCAAACTAACTGATCATAGAATGCAATTAAGCTACCTTTCTTTCCAGACAAGAATGCACTTCCATGCGTATTCCTCGATACGAACCGAAAAACAATTGATTTTGGACTTCCATTACATCCTCCCCATGCCCTGACGTCTGTGCTTCTTCCTTTGGTATGTTGACTTCTGCAGGTGTGATGATGCTGCAAATTATTCCCTTCTTTAAACAACAAATGATTATAAAATGACTTGAACTACCTTCCTTTCCACCATGCTTCCCCATGTACATTCGAGAATCGGATGGGCAAACCATTGAGTTTTGATTTTCAAAAAAACTTCCCTTGGTACTCACGATTTCTCCGGTTCTTCCCTTTCGGATGCTGACCTCTCGCAGTGCATGGTATGGAATTATTTCTTTCTCTGTACTAACAAAACGCTCGAACATGCACTTGACCTATCTTTCTTTCCATAAAAATGCACTTCCCCATGCATATTGGCAGCGTAGATTTGAGCCAATCCCGCTTCAAATCCCAAGAAGGCAAAACCTTTTGCGCGGCCAATCCTGCGGGCAAATCCTATAGAGTGCAAAAATCTAGGCCAATCCCTACTGAACCGAGTAACCGGTGGGCGCCCATGGTTCAAGAAGTGGCGACTACTTCAATATTGCATGCATGTCGGCTACGGTAGTCTGCCCCCTCCCCAATACTGCTCTTTGCTTTCCAAAAAATGCTCCCGAGCTCCTTTTCCAAACTTACCAAGATAAAAAAAACCCTAAATGAACCCTAAGAAAACCGTAAAAATAATGGGAGGATATTCACACCCACCACAAAAAAGCCTCCACCACAGGATTTGCCCCCTTTTCTAAAATCAATCAGCTAAGAAAAGGTGCACTCTAGAAATACTATTTAGTACACCGGATGAATACGGGCCACCAAATCATATGAAAACCTTAGAGAAAAAAGTACAAAAACAGAAAAAAAAACCCCCTGTTATAATGCTACATATTCATTCTTTATTGTATGAAATGCTTCTGATCCCTCATGTATATGTTCACTTTTATTGGAATTTATAGTATCTTCTTTGTTTTGATGTATGAATGCTTTCTAATGACTGATCTATCATTTATGTATTCACTTTTACTTACTTTTACATATGCAATCACCTTTGTTGGTTTGTTACATTTATTGACCATGTATATTATACAAATCTTCCTTTCTTATTTATGCAAGGACTCCAAAATTTTAACCAATGTACAGATTAGATATTTGCATAATATTGTATGTTTATATATGTTCCTATAGAGTACATATCTTGTACTCGGGACTTTCTTTATAGTGCCTATGGACTTCAAGAGAATCGACTTCTAGACAGAATATAAGCTCGAGGGTACGAATGTTCCATTATCGCTATTTTATCCTTACACATGTATTTAATGTACATGTAATGCATATTCCGTTGTCCTATGTATATTGTAAGCACATTCCGAAAAGCATATGAGTACATATTAGTACATATGAGTACATATGAGTACATTATGAGTACATGTTAGTACATTTTGATTTCGCATGTACCAACGCACATACAAAATCTTTTATTAACTATGATGATTTGAATGCACAAATGAAATGTACTTAACTTTGTGGAGCAACACCCGTAGGCAGGGTATTGGCATCGAGATTGTTCAATACCTTCAAACCCGATTGTGTAAGGAAGCTAAAGAAAGAAACACATGTTGTCGTGGTCAAGCATGAGCAAGCGTAGAACTTCAGAAGGCATTTAATTCTATGAGGGGGCTAAGCTCCACATCAATTGTAGTCAGAATTGTGAAGTTTGTCTTTGCCAACAAAATGATGGAATTTGTCGCCTCACAAGCATACATACTGTAATGTCAAGACTCTATGGAGGAGTATGGTTTGTCCAAAACAGATAGTGACGAAGTGGCACAAATTGATTGCAAGAACCGTAAGTAAGTAACATTATCTTGTCCAAAAAGAAACCGAAAATGACATTGAAAGTGAAGTCAATTGGCAAATATAATTTTATGTGGATGAGAAGTCTAAAAAGGAGTCTCAAGAAGGCTCCAGGATTGGACAAGACAACAAATGCACCCTAATCTTTGGATACCATGTTTGGTCACATGAAGACATTTATCCATCACAACTTTGTACTCAATGGCAAAAGCAAAGAATTCAAGATGTGTTCAAACACCGAGAGATGATTCATTGATATCGTTGGTTGACTTTGCAGAAAATTATACATTGAAGCCTTTCAAAGAGGTTCGGCCCGTAACATTGGAATGCACTAAGTTACTATAATGGTACATTACCATGCTAAAGGTAAATGGCATCTTGAAGAAGATCTGCTCACTTGTATATTTCGATGATGGGAATCATGATACACATTTTGTACAAATATACATTTAAGCTTCATCCCAAATGGCCGAAAGAGAATGGTGGATCTCATGTACAAGATCATATTGTGTGGGTCTCATGGTTGTGCCGCATAATACAAGTCCGTAAGAAATTTATATTTCATTACTGTGCACCATGTTGAATATGGCATCGCCATAAATGGAACTACTTTGGTTCCGGGGCATGGAAAGGTGAACATGATGGAGAGTCCGCTAAGGCCAAGGTGTACATTGCACCAACAAGAAGCGGTGAGAACATGGAACGTAGATTAGAGGTGCACATGATGCTTGGTTGTCTTGAGGAGCAAGCAATCTAATGTTAACAGAGTATATCGGAAGTGAAGGAGTTAGATATTGATAGAACCAATGATTGATGTGCAACCTCTTCCGGTATTCGAAATTGCATGCTATAAAGTCTATAAGTCCAACTCGACCCCACCTTAGTAATGGTGAGACCATTATCTTGCTTTCCCTGCAATGCTTGCATTAACTTTGAATGGGATGCTTGTGAGTCCATTTCATTCTCGTGGGAAGTGGCAATTAAAGAAGCTAGTACCCCGAGTAAGTACTCATTGTGAAGTAGAGAATGAGGAAACCGGCCGCCTTTTGCAAATGTAAATGAAGAGCTAGAAGATCTAGTGGAGGTAGGTGATATGTTTGCTTTTTTGCCGCACATGAAATGAAAGAAAATGTGCCATACTATATCCTTCTTTGCAAGAAAACAAAAATTTGTTTTGCAGGAAAATATTATTGACGATTACAAAAATTATCACCATACAGTGAAACAAACATATCCGCCTATTACTATCAAAATTGCCTGGTTGTCACCACAAGTATAAGTTATTGATGACAAAGAAGTTCTTGCACCGCAGAGTCCTGTTATTGGAGCAAAGTTTGCAATGCCAAAAGTAAATCATAAGGTGAAGGGTGCTTCCGTACTTTATGCATTGTCTATCGATGTGCATGAGATGCTACTTGGAAGTTTGCCCTAAAATGCTACATGATCCCGAATAGCTTGAACAGATTATATGTTGGAGAGAAGTAATCCAAAGAGAAAAGTGCTTGGTGTAACATGATTTATATTACATTGTAATTGAGTATATGAACTTATTTCAAAACTTGTTTCTTGTTATTGATAACTTTACGTAATATATCAACTTCTTTATGCCTAACTATTACATCCCGTGGTGGCTGAAAACTTATAGGTATTGCATCCATTCTCCCAGATTTCCTGAGCGCCATAATGTTAGACTAGTCGCGGCGGCAGGGCCACCGCACGCTTCTTGCACCAGAAGCCCACTCCAGCCCTCACGACCAGCTTGACCTAGGTTCACTTGGCAACCCATTTCCTTCCTGGATCAGATCATAGATCTTGTGAATTGCCCAAAGTATTCTTAGCATCTCATCCCAGTGCTTCCGCTTCGATCCGCTCGGGACACGCTTCCCATAATCCAGCCCGGTGGTAAGGAATCTTGCTTCATACCCTAAGCCACAAGAGAATGGTACATCCGGAACATATTCCCCGATCCCCCCTAAAGGAGATGGTGGTTCATCCGTTCAACCTCTGCTCCATGTACATGTACAAGTTCCTTTTGTTCGGTTCTGCTCCATGTATAGATTCCTCTTCAATTTCATTTTCCTCAACTTCTAATCCAATAACAAAAGTTAAAAGTTATTAGCATTTATAAAGTATTAAATCTTAAATATTAATAATAAAACTTCCTCAACCTTAGATATTAATAATAGATATAATTTAACAAGTACTCAAAGAGTTATGAAAGCAAGTCCACATCTAGAAAAAAGTTACCAGTGAAGCGTATTCAGCTTATCAAAGGCATTGTACATAGGGCCTTTATTCCGCTCATATCTTGGCCGTATTCATCCACTATAGTCTTGATGATAATGTCACCATATATGTCCCAAGAGTCATCCAACTTATGTCCTTTATGTAATTGGCAAAAACTGGGTGCATATTTCAACCCTACCGATAATCAAATAAGAAGGACGGGATGGTTGTCGCGTTTCTATCAAAGGTGTCCATAGTGGCACACAAACATAACTTTCTTTGTTGAAAAGAGCTTTGCTAGAGACTCAAACACACCCACAGAGCTTCCACCATTGTATTTAGGATATTCAATGACAATACTATCCATAGGTACTTACTTGAGGGGTTACACCAACCTAATTTGTATAAGGAAGTCCCCAACATCTCTCTTTTCATAAACATGTTTAAATTTTGGGATGCCATCTTCATAGAGCTTGTCCAAAATTGATGTTATGATATCTAAGGGAAGAGTTGACCATATAAAATCCCAAATGAAAGGAGGCATATTGAAAGCATTGTTTTCATTGTTGGTCTGCAGAAGGAAAACTCCATGTTTTGTAATTATGGGCTTGTAAGAGGAAATATTGATTCCTCGGAGTTCTATAAAAGTAACCAGCAACACCTTGGATCTCAAATATTAGGAGTCCCTGTAAGGAAGCAAAATATAATTAACATACGTAGCACTAGGATTGCAACCATTCATTGATTACATTATCAAGATTACATAAAGCCAAATGGCTTAGTGTTGTTTCCAATAAGAAAAGCCAATTGGCCTCATTTGATAAAGAGTTATATGAAAAGAAGTTAAAGCACTACCATGCTTTCTTTGCGAGGTGCTAGTAGTGCCCTGCTTCGATGAGATGGCTCTTATAATTAATCATATAGCCTTAATGAGCACATGTCTCCGGATCGCGTGCTTCGCATCAAACCAATCACTGGCAGAGAATCGAAAGAATGAAAAACAATAGTTTTTCAGAATCAAATATTATAAAAAAGCAATTGTTGATATGTTATCTCACCATGCTTTAGCTCGCACCGGGCATCCACAAAGGCTTGCATATAACCCATGACATAAAGACCATGGAGGCCGGAGTCACCTTGTTGTGGAACCTCGTGTCTAATTTCTTCGTGACCGAATTCTTCACATAAATATCAATCTTACGAGAATCGGAATTAGTCAATGCCGTAATGATATCTTTATGAAGCCCGCAATAGAAAATAACATCGGTTATGCAAAGATTACAATCGATTAATAGTGAGTGCACTTACATCATAACCATCCTCGTGTCAACCTCAACCCCATTCTTTAGCGAGAGTTCGAGGAATAAGGATAATGGAGAAGACAAAGGGTGCTACTTACGCCTTCTGGCCCTTTTATCTAAAACAATGATGACCCGCATGGTGCATAGGATCCCTAAACCGGATTGGAATCATAATGTACCGGCATTTGCTCAATATGATTCCCCAAGCCCTTTTTTGAACTTCTGACCAATCCAGACCGTACCATCGGGGTTGCATCGGATGACCAGTTTGTTAAAGGCTTGATGTAGGCTAAGAAATTCGAGGGGAAGAAAAAATGCATCACGCCATTTGTCAGGCATAATGCTAATGGATACCTATTCACAAAGCAAGTGAGGTTAGAGTTCGTGAAGTTAACCATAATGCAAAAAGAATCTGATCAAGTTACCTTCCAAATATGTCTATATGCCCATTGGACATGTTGCTGTCTCTCAAAGACCTTCCACACAATATTTAGTCACCTTGATTGGAGGCTTTGGGCTTTGGAAAGGGTAGCATGGAACTATTTTCAACAAGCTCTCCGTGTCTCGTAAACCAAACTTGCATTATTGAGAGACAAATGAATTGCAACTACAACAGGAATCTTACTTACCTCATGTCTCATTATCTCGGATGAAAGCACTTTTAGATGATGTTTGGCTTCTAGTCCCGAAGTCATCATAAAATTGTTCAGATATATTACACTTTAAAAGCTTCAACAACATAATAAATATTCACCCTTTTTAGTTGAAGTTGTATTTTGCTTTTGGTCCTTCCTTTTTCTTTATCTCGCTTTCTCCTGTTTAACCTTGGTCTCCCTCAACCTTGGTTTCCTCTATGTCATCAACCTTAGTGGCCTCAATCTTAGTGGCCTCAACCTTTGTTCCTCAACCTTTGTTTCCTGGCTGCTTTCCTCCACCGCCACATCATCCTTTTGGATCTCTTGTACCTCCCACCATCTCTTCCTCTCCTTAATATGGCTACTATCCCTATCTTTTCAATGGGTTGCTCTAACAAAGGCTGCGAGGAAGATTCACCAATTTCCAACACTGGTGATAAATGAGTCACCAAAAGTTAATCAAGATTGTGAATCCTAATTTTAAGTTAATGGTATACTGCTGAATCATCACTCCAGCATTTTCATTTCTGCTGAAATGATGGCATTGGCTTAATAGGTTTCAAATTGGTTTCTCCGGAAATTTATATTGTGAAGAAAGACCCCGGAACTGAACTTTATAATCGTGAAGAAAAAACTTGAAGAACCTACAAAAAATGGTGTTTAATAATTGCATTTTACACAAGCAAAAAGAAGATGCAACATACTATGAGAGATTAACTACAATGCAGCTTTAACTTTTCAACCTCTCTGTTGCATAATCCACAAATGTTCGAATCGGTATGCTCGTGGCTATATGGAATTCAAGTGATATATCAAGCTCATATGACATGAAAATTAAATTCCGGTGGATTGTAAATCAATCAAATGTGATATTTACTACATGTGTCCGGAGGACTTCACTTCGTACCTCAAGCTCTTCCTCAAAAGACTTTACAAGGTTTACAGTGATGCCTATGTAAATGTTCCCAAATCCTCGACCTTCCACAAAATCCAATACCTTGAAGAAAGTTGTTAGCTTCTTCTTTGTCATCTACATAGAGTAGAAAAAAGACTTGAGATAAGAAAAGGAATATGCATGATTAACAAGACTACAATATCTGTACCCTTTTCTGGTTTCGCCCAATATACCAAAATCACCTGCATCAGTCAAACATTGGAGTATATCAGATCGTCCACCTAAGAAATGTATTCTTAATGTACTCTACAAGTACAGTCATCGAAAAAAATAAGCCCCAATGTACTCTAATGTATCCATGCTAATGTAATTACGATTTATCAGTAAATGTACTCAATGTCTTGTTGAAATGTAATGAATGTACTCGGGAATTCATTGTTCTCAAGTACAATCAATGTAAACAAATCTCTCGATATTGTACTTCCCACCGATGAGTCTTGGAAGTATTCAATAACAACTCAAAATGTAATTTTTGATAAAAATAATAGCAATGTATCATCACACTGCTACACTTTATCTGATTCTCTCGATAACAAGTAGCTACCTACATTCTTGAGCTGATGTGCACATGAAATTAAAAACTCTCATCTTTAAAAATAAGTAGTCTATTTTGCCACATTATACATGACTGAACTCCGACATTATCCAACTACAAAAACTATGTATCTAACACTCAACGTAAATGCAAGCCTAAACCTTCATGCAAAAAGAATCTAACTATTAAAATAAGAAAAGAAATTGTAATTCAAATGTACATGTATCATACCTTTTGTTGCAAAGCGGGTCAAAATTACTTTCTGGGCAAATTGCTATTCCAATCGGTCATGGGATCAACACATGAGATCTTTGTGCTAGCAAGATAGGATATACACAAAGCAGACAATAAGGGGGTCTCATAGGTGGGGTAAATTAATGGATTCACACCAAAAGATTGTTCACAATATGTACATGAAGAAAAGGTGAACAATAATCTGATCACCCAAGAATTGTAGACTCGGAGAGAGGGGCTGTAAAGTAGGATCAGGAATGTTCTAAAATTCCACATTCCATAATTTTTTTTGTCTCCGCCGTGAGCTCATCAATAGATGTAGCTTCAATCTTTGCATCTACATGTTTCCAATTCGGTAAGATTCATGTCATTATGGAGCTGCGGAGCTCGATTCAGATCCCCGTTTCGCCTTTTTTTACCCGATAGCAACCTCAACTTTCCGTTTTAGGTGCTGAAATCTTATTGCACTTTCAGATGTTTGGTCCAGTTTTGATTGTTGATCCTCCATTGCCGCCATTTTTTCCTCAACATTCCTCTCTCGCTTCACTGACCAACCTAATATAAACGCCTCCCCTTCCTTGTGCTTCAATGTATCAAGGATCTTGCCTTCTTTCCTTTTCGCTCAGTTAATTTCTTGGCAGATGTTTTCACAATAGATCTGCTGTCAAGAAGTTACTGAAAACTTTCTAATTGCCCCTTTGTGTAACTCTTAGTCAAGTTCTGGGGTTGCATTTGCATTGCTAGATTTTACTGTCATCAATTTCACTAGATAGATCAACTTTTGCTTCCGACCGCCTATGCTTTGACATCTTCCTGTACCACTGACCTTCGTATGTAATGCAAATGCCTTGCAAAGTATGTAGGTCATAGTGATTCATAACATCTTTTCTTCCAAAAGCAAATTCATACCATTTGCGCACTTTTCCTCATTCACTTGATATCAATTGGCCATCCTTATAGCCATACCTCGGTGCTTCATCACCCCATACTTCTCTACCATAGCATCATACTGCTCACAAAATTCGGCTTGTCTCGAGCCTGGTAAAACCTCGGTATCATCAGAGGTAAAATTTCCTTTGGCATGCGAACTTGAAGCTTTTATTTGGCTTGAGGCTTTCCTGGCCCTTGGTATTCTCTTGAACCCTTGATTGCAGCGTCTGGGGTCTTTGCCATGTTCATGTGACTAAAATGAACAAAGCAACAAATTGATTTTATAAGATGAAATATTTGAAGACTTAATTTTAAACCAAATGATTGTTTATATTCATGTTAAACCTATCACGATTTAGCTTTGAAAAATACCGCTTTCGATTTTTTAACCATAGAACCCAATTACATTTTGAATCTATTTTCTGGACTGAAACATGTAAAATTAAACTACAAAATAAAGAAAACAAACTTACGCAAGGTGATCAATGATATGCAAAGTGTTCGAGTGTTCAAACGATCTTGGCAAAGGCTAATTTTCTAAACAAAACTAATTCTTGCTCCAATTCTGGGTTAGCCAAGAAAACAGGGAACAAAATGGAGGAATTTCTTGGTACACTTATCAATGTATATTTTTCTTTAATGATGGCAATCAAAACTTGCTATAATTAAAATACATAACGTTATATGTAATGTATTCGAATGGCCCTTTTTTTTATCACCCTAGCGTGCTTTTACCCTTTTACTACATATTAAAAGAAAAGTCTTTGCAAAGAATTGAATGCAAATTCCAATATTATCGACTTAAATAATAAACTACGAACCTGATGCTGAGGATATAATGTTGCAAGATCGCCCCTAGACTTTTTGTAATTGTCACTGTTAATTGAAGCAAGAGCCCCTGTAAAATCCTGGCAAAGAATATTTTCCTATGGTATCATGTTCGACATTTCCTTCCTCGTGAATGTCCATTGCAGCACAAAAACTAACATCAATCCACCCAAGATTTTATATCCAACAACAACCACAAAGTTGCAAAAACCATGCGAGATGTCATGTTATGCTGCATGCGGTTTAATATATATCCCATAACATCTATTAAATATGGCAACCCATTTTGCTGCAACTTACACGCAAATCATATAAATTCCTATAACATCATGCTAATTTTTTATGCACTTAATTCAGAAAGTGTGCTTTACCACGTTCTCAAACAAAAGCCTTAGCAAGGAATTAAATGCAAATCATCATATTAGCGGCATAAATAATAAATTACGAACCTGATGCTTAGGATACAATGTCACAAGATCAGCCCTAAACTCCCTTGATTAGAATTGAAGGTTGCCTAGATTTCTTAATTGAAGCAAGAGTACCTACTTAATCTCGCAAAGAACATTCTCGCATAGCATCATGTTCGGGGATATCACCTTCCCCGTGAATAACCACACAGAGCATAAAACTAACATCGATCCACTCAAGACTATGCAAGATACACATAAAGAAGGGTCAGAAAAGCCATATGACTGGCCATGTTCCATGTGGGTTAATGACATCTCACAAGACTTATAGTATTCGTTGAATTTATACTTAAGGTTCAAACTCAAGGCCCATTTTTATTCCCTGCTTTTTGCAAATATCTTTGTCTCTTTACTCCACTTGTTTTTTTTTTTTTGAACGAATCTCTAGAGGGCGAACGCACACCAACTTCACATTTCAAATATCCAAAGCGTGATACCTGCTGAACATGCTAAAACATACTAAAAATAAGGCACTTCCCTAAGTAGTCGGGTACTAGAAACACAGAGCAAATCGCTTTGATGGAGGTGACTAGAAACAATCGCTTGTCTCAACCCATTATGCAAGGCAATTAGTACCTCGCATACCAAATTTGGTCGATGATGACCTCGACAAAGCCAGACAAAAACTAAAGGCATGTGGCGTGACACACAAAAGGCTTAAGAACTAATCACTTGCCGATTGGACGCTGATAGCATGGACCTCTCTAACACATGATGCCCCTCGACAAAGAGGGGTAGCAAAAACTAAAGTAAGGTACACACAAGAAGCCTAAGAAATCCAACCACTTTCATAACAAAATATACATTACTTCACCTTGACTGGGCTTTCTCAATTCTCTTCTCCTTCAACTCCGCTTTGTACTTCCTTCCAATACTACCTAGCAACTGAATCGCACATACCCTGGGCCATTTGCTTAATTCTCTCAAGGCCCACGAAATCTGCCAAGATGACTCCAAGCCCCTAGAATCCCAGAATCCCCCCTATCTCTCGCAACTTCCTCGTCCGCCTCCCAAATTCCTTCCGTCTGGCCGCTCTATCACAAGATAGTCTTCCTCTTCAGTCACTGATTCTCCATCAGAGATCCCAACTCGCAAAGACACCAGCCGTGAATTAATTTCCTATACACGCCACCTTGCCTCTATATCATCAAAAGCCACACATAATTTTAGTATGAGGAAGAGATAACTTTCCACTAATCAAACATTCTTGGATGT
>JAJEKV010001054.1:0-35664 GCA_021234155.1 Isoetes taiwanensis | reverse complement strand
AAGATGAACAGATAAATTGATCTTTGCGCAGTTACTTGTTCATGGATGTGTCTAACCTGCGCCGTTGCACCTACACTGCCACATCCTTTAAGGATGGTTGAAAATGTGATCTTATCCAGTTTTGCACCCTCAGACTCCATGTTATCAAAGCATTCCAATGCAAGTTCACCTCTTCTATTTTGAACATAACCAGCAATCACAAAATTCCATGATGCCACATTTGGTCTTATACCGTCATTTTGCATTTTCTTCAGACAGTCCAAGGCAAGGTGATTTTGACCTTGCTGAGCATATCCAGCAATTATTGCATTCCATGAGACAACATTTCGACTAGGCAAGTTATAGAGCACCCAACATGCCTCTTCCATGTTCTTGCACTTGGCATACATATCCACAATTGTACTCCCAATGATAACATCAAGTTGCAGGCAACTTTCAATTATCTCCTCACTAGAAAAAATGCCCAGCATTGCTAGGCTTTTCGTCGGGCATAAATGTAAAATCTAAATAAATACAATGGAACAGACATAAGTTGGACAAATAAAGGGATAATATTTTTTCGTCATGGATATGTAAATTTATCTCTAATTTACAATGTATAATGCTTTTTGACAATGTTAGTGTGGCAAATTAGAGTTTGCATCATTTTGTCACTTTCTCAGGCTTGTTTCATAGGGGCTTCATAGAACTAAAAAATTTAGCCGAAGTATGTGTGAAATGGAACATCTGCATATTCAAAATTAAAGCAAAAATAGATCCTTTAAATGGCAGTCGGTCCAATCTTGGGGGTAGTGGACAATTTCATGAAGCATGAGCAAAACTTGGGGTCTATATATTTCTAAAGCTTTATTGTCCTCTAAAAATTGCTCTAAGATATTAGAATACAAAGGTTTCAAACAACATGAAACTTGCCTTTGAGAATACCAAAAATGCATTAGAAACGTTTCAAACATGATTTACTACATAACATATCAGTATAGGTTTATGTTTAAAGGTGGTGTGGTAAGTTGGAAGTGTATTAAGAAGGTGCAAGATTTTGCATAGTGTGTATTGGCTAATAACAATAGGCAAAAGTAGATTGGGTTGCTTCTTAAATGTTGTCATTTTATTGCTTTTGCTATTGTTCTAGCCAGCGCTTCAATCAAAGTTTTGAAGGGAGATGGTTGAGGGTAGAATATCACTTTCCTTTTGATCATGTTAGGTATGGCTATGTAAAATTTATGACATAATGATAGAAGTAATCATAACGAAGTAATAATTAATTGTTTAAGACAATGTGTAACTAATCACAATAAAGTAGGCAAGAGGTTGAGAAAGCTTCGTATATTATTCCCAAGTTACACATTGTCTATACAATAAGCGATTCATCTAGACTTGCCCTTAAACCAATTGCCATCTATCTAAACCCAGAAATACTCCAGCCTTTCCTATTTATGCCCTGGCCAAAACCATCAAAACCAAGTACTTCAATCTTCTCCATTCTCTCATCCCACTTTATTTTTATTTTTTTTTAATTTAGGCCCAGCTTCAGAATTTTTTCTTGTTGACATGGAGAAGCTCTCATGTTTTAATGTCAGACATTCACACCCATACAGATTCAACAAATCTCAATAGCAAGAATATGCAAAAACCTATGGTACGTTTCAAACAATAGAAAATAGAGAATAACATCAGGAGAACATTGTTTGCACTTCGTTAAGATGTTGTTTTGTTTACACTTGGCCAGTATACTTGTCTCAAGTCTCATTTTGTTAATTACGCATGCTTAAGGTTTTGTTACATTCCCTCATCCTTCAGAACTTGATTCAAAACTTTTAAACTTTGGCAACTTCTTGTGATACATCTTTCATTATCTCCTTATCATGAAGAAATAGAAAATTATACATTTAGAAATCCTATGTTGGAATCTATCAGCTCTTCAAAATGGCATCTAAAATTTATAGTTACATCCATGTAAACATCCACGTAACAAAATTAGAAGTTCCAGAGAAAGCACCTTATTTGCTGCAAGTACTTCAGATGCCTCTAGCATAGAATCGGAATCTCGACCATGTCTTAAATGCTATGAGCTTTGCGCCTCTGTAAATAGAGAAAACAATCCCTCTGTAAATAGAGAAAACAATCCATGTAGCTCGTTTAGCCACAACAACAGGCGTTGTATCCCCAAATTCGAAAATTAAAGGAATTTCATAATTTTCTATGTTGTACATAATAAGCCCCAAAAGGAAGTTTACTGTAATGGAGTTGGAAGTCTAGTAAAGAAATCAAAGGTGGTAAAAGGTGATAGTGAAAGCGAAATGACAATGGATCTGCAACATTTTGCATTTGTGCGCATGCTTAGAAACCATTGCTTATTGCTCAAGAACATGCCCAATCCTTGAAGCATACGATCTATGCAAATCTGCATCTTTATGTACCGCAATTGGATTGAAGCAGTCCAAAAACAGATATAAAATTCAAGCTGGTCTGTCATGAATGTAGACCCAAGTGGTTCCAGCTTTGGCACCAGAAATCTGTCACTTGGTGGCTAGTAGAAAGAGAGAACTCACTAACAAAGCATAAAAACTCTGAAGCAAATAATATACAAGGTAGTGAAACACAAAATGATGGTTAAAATAACAAGTATTACTGCTTAAATAGGTAAAGATGCTAGAAACATCATAACTGTAGAAAATAGAGAATAACATCAGGAGAATTTTGTTTGCACTTCTTTTGTTTACACTTGGGCAGTATTTGTTAATTATGCATGCTTAAGCTTTTGTTACATTCCCTCATCCTTCAAAACTTGATTACCTGTCTCAAATCAACTTTTAAACTTTGGCAACTTCTTGTAATACATCTTTCCTTATCTCCTTATATTTTATCTCCTGGAGAAATAGAAAGTTATACATTTAGAAATCCTATGCTGGAATCTATCAGCTCTTCAAAATGGCATCTAAAATTTATAGTTACATCCATATAAACATCCACGTAACAAAATTAGAAGTTCCAGTGAAAGTACCTTATTTGTTTGCGGTACTTGGATGCCTCTAGTGTAGAATCGAGAATCTCGACCATGTCTTAAATGCTATGAGCTTTCATACTCAGAAATAGAGAGAACAATCCCCGTAGCTCGTTTAGTCACAACAACAAGCATTGTATCCCCAACTTGGATGGAAGGAATTTCATAATTTTCTATGTTGTACGTAATAAGCCCCAAAAGGAAGTTTATTATAGTGGAAGTCATAATACTCTATTACATGTCAATCTAAACCTTATAAAGCAGTCATGGCTTATCACAGTAGTCCTTTCCTTCATTAAGATGGGCACTTCTTCCATAAAGATAAGCTGTTACATGAATATCTGCACATTGCTATATTTCTGGAAGATGTGTTTCACATGACTCCAGCAAAGCTTTCAAAATGTAAAGATTATCTATATCTTGTGAATGGTTGATTGTGAATTTCCTGCCACTTTTCTGGTAGTCCAAAATTTTGTTATGATTTTCAAAGTTGCGCGGCTGATATGCCCAAAAAAAGGAATCATTTCTAACTCTTAATCGGCTGCATGCTCATACATCACTTTCAGGCTCTGATGCTACCCAAAATTTCTTTTCACAAATCAATAAACCTCCAGTGTCATCAGAACCAATTTCATGTTGATCACATTTCCAACGCATAGCCATGCCAATTATCTGTGCTTTATCCAGATACTCCTGAGCATCAGATATGATGGCATATCCACTAGGCCGCAATATGCGATCCATCTCCAACATCACAAACTTCATCTCACATCTACAAAGTAGATAATTAAAACTCAGAATCAACATAATCTGATGTCCTTAAAATGGTGACTAATAGAATAGAATAGAATAGAATAGTCCTTGAACATGCAACAAGTCATATGTCCTAGGATAGCAAGATACCAATTTCCATCTCTCTTCTATGTACCCATCCATGGAGCACCCATATGCAAAAACATTTCTTCACCAGAACTTGAAGGTTGTTTTTTTGCACCAATGCTTAGATACCTAGATCTTAAAGAAAATGGCCCGTAAACAACATAATAAAAACATAAAAGCAGAAATGGCAGAAATGGCATTGTGTCATGCCCGAAGTCTTTTACCTCAAATAAAAAGTGCAAGAACGGCCTGCAAGGAAAATGCCTGGCAAAAATCTTGAATCCTGAACGGCAAACATGTTGAGATTTGGATTATTGCTTGCTCACAAAGAAAGAAAAACATGACACGCTTATCTATCGAAAAGATCTTTAAGAATCCATACCACATAGTAAGCTTGAAAGTCTTCAGAAATTTTGCAAGCACAAATGCTCCGTAAAAATCCAACCTTCAGAGCAAAGCTTAGTGTGGGAAATCATTCAAGTAGGAAGCCCCTGACTCTAATGTCGATCTCTCTGCATGCATGTCCTTGGCTTTTAAGAAATAATGGTCTTCTTGCTTGTTGTTTTCGGGCCATAAAATCATAAACTTATTGGGCATTTGCTGAAATAATTTGTGCGGTTCCTGGATATGACTGCGGACATCAGAAACGCTCCCAGGGTCAAAGCACAATATTGGGGGGCAAAAACGCGCATGGCAAGCACCCCTCCAGCACCCCCCCCCCAACCCTTTTTTCCCTCCAATTTTTTTTTTTAATTGTAATTACTTTTCTCGACTCGGACAGAACCCTAGGCGCAGGTTTTCTGCGTGCTCTGGCCAGACTAGGCCAGAGCTATGATTCTCTACTCCATCTTCATCATTGCCATGCCTCCCATGATTGTCCCGCTGGCTACAAATCCGATAGTCCAGTTCTATGAGGAGCGCCTAAGTGAAGAGACAGATACAGGATTTTCAAAGAACCGAGAGGTAAAGTTTCTTTTGCATTCTATATTTTCGGGTAAAGATAGATAACAGGCCGATCTTTTCGTTCCTTTATGTGAAAGGATGATGACAATGGTTAATTTTGAAGTCTTTATGATCCGGGATCATTTTTTTAGTTTCCAGTGGATCTTTTAGGCTAAAAGTCGAATAAAGGCCTCCATTCTCGATTCTTTAAGTTCTTGGCTTTTTCAATTTTGGATGCTTAATGTTCTTATTTATCTGTTATGATCCGACCTCATTTCTCGATTTACCTTCTATTTATTTTGCGATGAAGATAGCTTACACAAATGAGGAGTTTGTCCAATATCGTGGCTTGTGCAATGAGGGCAAAGATCCTTGCAGTATCACTTGGACAGATTGCCCTAAGTCAGATTTTTTGACAGTTTGGTCTCAAGAAGTAAAGAAGGATAACAAAATAAAAGTGTCTTGCATTAGGCCAGAGTTTGAGAATCGACTGAAGGTATTGATCAAGAAAATCTATCAGTTTGGTCTGAAGAACAATGAAGCTAGAACTATTTTTGCCCGTGCATTTGCATGGCAGCACACTCGAAGAGCTGAAGAAAACCCTGGTAAGTATATGTTGGATTGGGCTACATTTGCCTTTGAAAGAATTAAGATTTCCAATAGAAACAAGAGACATAAAACAGATATGGAGGAGATTGCTTTGAAGAACATTAGTATGGGTGTTTCTTCTTTAGAGACTGACATGTTAGGTTTTGAAGAATCAATTTCACGTATACAAAACAGTATCAGAGAGCTGGAGTTTCAGAAAATCAGAGTTGAGGGCTTGATGGCAGGCTTTGATGAGGCAGCTGCTTCTGTCTCGGATAGATTGAAGAAGACTAAAGTAATGATTAAAGATCTTGTAGAAGCATGTCCAGATGAAGACCAGGCCCTTGGAAATCTTTGTCAAGATGAATCAAAGCTTGGTTTGTCATTGCTCACGATTTTGAAAAGGAAGAGGCAAGCTGATAATAGTGCAGATTTGGACCAGCAACTAACAGATCTAAGAACTGACTTGCAGGCTAAGATTGCGGTACCGTTGATGATTACAAGGTGAAGGTTAAAAATCTGCAGTACTTGGGGGATAATTTTATGAGCACAAGCATTGTAAAACCTAGTCCAGGCAGCCTGCTTGTTATCAATTTTGAAGATGGTTGCCAAGTTTGTGGCTTTGCTTTTAGTCCATCTTATAGCATGTTTGTCCAATTGGTTTGTGGACACAAATATCACCTCTTTTGTTTCCAGCAATGTGTGGAAAACCTACAATGCATGGTTTGCAAACAAGATATACCGAGAGAGTTGTATGCTGAACTTGGATACCTAGACTTCTTACCTATTAAGGAGAGTGCAGAAGATCCAGCTGAAGATGATGCTGAAGAAGAAGAGGAAGATGCTGATATTGTACAGGGTCAGGGTAAGAGACCTTTAACCCGGTCAATGACATCACCACAGAAAGGCAAGCAAATGTCAATTTCAATTTGTAATTGTAAAACTTTCTTCTTAATTTATTTTTTTGTTATTGCAGTAATTTCCAGCCGGAAGAGAAGAGGAGAAGACCAGACACCTGAAGATGCTGCTGCAGAAGATCTTGATCTTCAAAACAACTCGCCACAGAAAGGCAAGCAAATGTCAACTTGCATTATGTAATTCAAAAACTTTCTTCTTAACATTTTTATTCTTATTGCGGTTGTTTCCACCGAAAAAGAAGAGGAGAAGACAATACAGATCTTTGCGATGATCTTGATCTTCAAAACACCTCGCCACAGAAAGGCAAGCAAATGTCAACTTGCATTTTGTAATTCAAAAACTTTCTTCTTAACATTTTTATTCTTGTTGCAGTAGTTTCCACAAGAAGGAGAAGAGGAGAAGACAAGACAGCTGCTGCAGATGATCTTGATCTTCAAAACACTTCGCCACAGAAAGGCAAGCAAATGTCAACTTGCATTTTGTAATTCAAAAACTTTCTTCTTAACATTTTTATTCTTGTTGCAAGTTTCCACAAGAAGGAGAAGAGGAGAAGACAAGGCAATGCTTTTATGATGTTGATCTTGAAAATATCCCACCAGGTTGAAAAGGAAGGGGCAAATCTTTTCCTTTGTTAGTGATGTAGTTATTGTGGCCAAGCTTCCAAATGAGAGAAAAGGCAAGCCTAAAAAGTTTAGGTTATTATTTGCTGCCCTTTTTAATGAGAGGTGTTTTTGTGAAATGAATCAAGTTTAACCACATGTTTTTGCTTTCAGATGTGCCAAAAAGTGGAAAGAAGAGAGGTCCTTATAAGAAGGGTGCAGGTGCTAAGCAGGCTTTGAAGAAATCTGCCAAAGAGACTCCTGCTAGAGAGACTCACACTGTGAGAATCCAACTCCTAAAGGGAAATTAGTGAGGAAGTATGCTAAAAAATCTGCCAATGTATGTATCAAGAGTGCACAATGTGAGAAAGAACTCTCAGGTATGTGCTTAATGTAGGATACATTTAATGTTTGATTTGAAATTAATAGTTTGAACATTTCACTTTTGTTTGGCAGAAGCTACATTGAGCAATCCAGCTGAGTCTTTTAACTCCAGCCAGATTGCAAACATGTGGTTCGATTCTGCAACAGTGCCAGCAGGTGGCTTGGTGCAAAATGCAGAAGCATGTGGAAGCCAAATTGAAGACCTCTGCATAGATTTAGGTCTTTGCTAATCTTTGCGGTTGAATCAATACTGAAAGATGCCTACAATGCCATCTATTCCTGCAATGGCAACTATTCCTACCATGCCATCTATTTCTGCTACACCAGTTCCTGAAATACCAATCATTCCACCAATGCCCATTGTTCCTGAAATGCCAATCATTCCACCAATGCCAATTGTTCCTGAAATGCCAATCATTCCCCAGTCTCCAACTGTTGCTGAGATGCACTTTGATCAAAGCATGCCAGTTGTGCAAGCAAGTGATGTTTCTAAAGGTGCTGTATCTGCAAATAAACTGAAAGATCCCACACATGAAGATCCCACACCTGAGCTTCCCAAATCTGACGAGGAAAGTGATGAAGAAGACATGACTCTTGAACAATATGTAGAGAAGGCAGTTACTCTAAACATACCAGGTTAGGCAAATGCTTCTTATTCTGTATGTTTACCAACTGTGTTTGTTAACAATTGTGCATCTTTTCACTTTGACCCGATGGAGACGCAATATGGCTAGGCTATGAAGCTTCATTTTCGGCTCTCTGGATCTTTTTTTTTGAGAAGTCTGTTTTTTTTGACAATGTGCATACAATTTTTTAATGAATGAAAACAGGCTTTTCAAGGAATGAATTTGTACTTTCTATGCTTTTACAAACAGGCTCTGAATGTCAACATGACACAGTGTTAGATTCAGACAGTTTTAGGAACATACAGTTCTAGATTCACACACGTGAAACTGTGTGAAACTGAAAGCTGAATTTGCAAACGTTATTGCAATATATGCAATAAGCAGTGCAAATTTGCTTAAGTGTAGTGCTAATGTGCAAATTTCCTTAAGATAGTGCAAATTGCTTAAGTGTGAAAATTTGCTTTAGTGTGCTCAAATTGCCTAAGTCCCAACAATGCCAAGTGCCAATTGCCTAAGTCCCAACAAAGCTAGATAGACTCTTGGCTTGGTCTCTTTACCAAGTTGGAGTCATTTAATGTTCTTTCAATGTCAGATCTGTTTGTCAAGTTTACAAAGTAAACATTCTTCAGTCTAAATCAAGGGTAGTCTAGCAACACACACAAAGAGGGTTAACTGATTACATATTTTGCACAATTAGCTAAGTTTTACACATTTTCCAAGAGGATAAGATTAAGTCGATATGTTCTTCACTTTGGAGCTTGTCTTTTTCAAAGATGTAGCCAAATGCACATCTAAAAAATTCACAATAATGTGGATGCAAGTAATTCTTTGTACAAGCAGACCTCAGCAAATTCCATTACAAGCAGTCCACTACTAGAAAGGCAGAAATATGTTAAAACAGTGGTTCAATAATGTCATTAAGAGATAAAAATTTATGTCTGAGCACATAGTACCAAAAAATTTTATAGAAACAGACAAGAGTTGAAGAAATTGCTTCCACTGCAATGTATATCAGATTCCAGTACATTGTTTGAGCCTTTGCTCAAAGAACCCTAAAGTAAGTACAGTTTTGTACTTAAGATCTGCAACTGCAAATGGTTTAATCTAAGTCCAATGCAGCAAACCTTTATTGTGGCATCAAACCTCTTCTGTGCTTGGGCTGGCAGCAAGTACCTCGGATGTTGGAGGAGGCAAATACTCAACAATTTGTTCATGTGCCTCATTTGAAAGGAAGTATACATGTTCCTCATCAGCTACTGCCTGTAATTCAACTTTTGCACACACTATAAGGTGGGAATAGCAGGTTACTTCAGGCATGTTGTGTAACAGCTCGTATTTACCATCTCCAATGTTCTTGTAATACTTACCTGACAATACAATTTCCTGCCTGTTGAATTTACAGCCCCAGTAGTCCTTAAATGCACGTTCCACAGTGTGTTTAGGTTCAGTGCACTTAATGATCCAAAAATCAACATTTTCTTCATTGCCCTCCTCAGCATTGACAACAAAGTTGTCACCTACATCAACCATTTCTGCCTTCCACTGATTGTCCCCTTCATACTGTACATGAGTTACAGATGCCTCTTCTACCACCTCCATAGGAAATAAAGTTTCATGTGCATACTCTCCAAGCCGAGATGCATGTCTACACTTGGACCACAGTTCTGCCCAACAGAATCTGCAAAAACATGACAGATGCCTGTGTGCCACTTCAAGAGGCCTGTCTTTGCAGTATGGCCTGATTGTATGTATCTTTGTTGTGCCTTTGAGAGTCTCACAATCATATTGCATGTCCCTATTAACATCACCTAGCTTCACAAGCCAAAAGAACCTAATGTTGGAGTGACAAACAGTTAGTAGCAGTTGAGAAGTAATAAGCAGCCAAAAAAGGAAAGACAAAGTATTGACCTGTTTATGTTAGTCTCTTTCAAAGACAGTTTGGAGCTAAAATACCAAATCAGGAAGTTCACAACATCTTGTGCATTCCTCAAGGGAGTGCTGTCTCGTTTGAGCATTTCACTTGT
Organism: Isoetes taiwanensis; assembly: GCA_021234155.1. NCBI lineage: Eukaryota > Viridiplantae > Streptophyta > Lycopodiopsida > Isoetales > Isoetaceae > Isoetes > Isoetes taiwanensis. Next base: position 25,703 of record JAJEKV010001054.1, on the reverse strand, counting down.
CAAAATTCTCTTTATGACAGCTCCAGCACCGTCATGTTCCCCTTTCCCATGTGATGAAGCAAAAAAGTTCCACTGCATCTTAATCCCTGTCAACTTATAGAATCTGCCTAAGAAGAAAAAAACCCTAGAAGATTTGAACTGGGAAGCACATCCATCGGACCCGAAACACATGTTTAGACAAGTGTACTCCCTTGCTCAATAAAAAGTCATGATGACTTTGCAAAAAGTCTTTGGACAAACAAACTATCATGTTTCTTGTCATCAGATATGTAGAAATGTGTCTCTTTGACAATCTTTCTATCCCCAACCTTGATATTTGGGATCTCTCCATCTAAAGCATGCATGTATGTAATATGAACTAATATAGAACATTGGTCGTTATGCCAATGCATGCTCTGGATTTCTGCTTTGAACTTTGAAAGAGAAATTCTCGGCAAAGTCTATAATGAAAACCATAGTACCTTTTGGAAAAGATTGAAGAGCAGTTCTTGAACTGATCGCTTGCCATCCGGGCTGTGTAATTATGTGGAATAAACTGTTTGATAACACCATCAGCATGTGTCATGAACTCCTTCAAGGTAGTTGTCTTGTACACAAGCCTCATAATGTCTTTTTGTCTTCTCTATGATTTTTCCCTCTTTGCCTACGAGACTTCTTTATTGTCTCCTTAACTTTGTGTTGACAAAAAAGTATGAATACCACCAAACAGAGCCAAAAATCTGTTTTGAGCACTACCATTCAATTGGCAAGTAAACAATTGGAAAACAATTGGTACAGTGAAAATACCTTCTCAAAGTTCTTCCAATCGATAGTTCTCAATGCATCTTCTCCCTTGGACATCTTCTTAGTTTCTTGATACCACAAAAAGTGCAGTCAAGCTTAAGGCATTTTGCCTTGTGCCAAATCTCCTCCTCTGCCTTACAACAGACCCGGTGACCTCCATAGTTCACTTACATTTGTTAAAATGTTTTGTCTTTTGCTTCACAAAGGTCTCCCTTACCACAAACTGTACACTTACAAGCACAATTTGGCCCATGTGTGTTTGGATCTCTTCTAATTCTATTCAAAGTCTGCCTTACAAATTCCATCTTCATGTGATAAATGCACATGCAAGTTTCTCGATCTTTCAATCTCCTAACAAACAAAGGTTTCAAAGATTCAAACCTCCTCAATCCAATCTTCATGTCAGGGTGCTCTTTCTGAAATTTTTTGTAAAATACAACCTAAATGAAAAAATGAACTCGTTAGAACTTTGTTTGCAGAACTGTTAAATGCATGTGCTTAGAATTTGCATGTAGGAAATGCATGTAATATGCAACATTAACAACCATTGACATCCAACATGTAAAAATTAAATCCCCCAACACATAACAACCATTGACATTAACAACCAACACATAACTACCATTGACATTAATTAACACAACCATTGGGTCCAACACATTTAAATTAAAATCCCCCTTAAACCCCCTTTTGTTTGGGTGCATATTCACACGGGGGGTGACTCCAGGCAACGAGAGCTGTTGGATAGGCATATTCACCCCTTATTCCTTAATCTATACCGTACGTAAAGTTCCACGTTTGTGGGGTATGCAAGTACAAAATTTGCTATACTGTATAACAAGATTCGCAAAATACTATAAGATTTCAAGCGGAATACTATATGGTGTTGTTTTCGTACGTGCAAAATACAATTATGAGGGCTCTCGCTGCCCTCGTCACCCCCGTGTGAATATGCACCCAAACCAAAGGGGGTTTAAGGGGGATTTTAATTTAAATGTGTTGGACCCAATGGTTGTGTTAATTAATGTCAATGGTAGTTATGTGTTGGTTGTTAATGTCAATGGTTGTTATGTGTTGGGGATTTAATTTTACATGTTGGATGTTAATGGTTTGTGTTGCAAAAAATTTTTTTTGCCCCTTCGGGGCCTTAGAGACGCCCGGTGTGACAAAAATTTTAGAATTCAAACCCGAGAAAAAACTAGAATTCATTTGAGGCTTTCATCACACAGTAGCTTTTGAATTTGATGACAATAAAACAAATAGAACATAAGTAAAAGTTACCATAAAGATAGAGCAGATTGATCCCATTATTACTCGAAGTCATAAAATTTGCAACACAAAAAAAACCCCCGTTATTATGCTACATATTGTTACTTCCGCTACAACTATTTCTCTTTCACAATGACACCATTGTTTATCAATCCATATGATTTTGAATGCTCCATCTCTAGCTTAAAGGTAATGCATGATTCACCTTATGGTTCGATTAAAGTTCCAAACCTACAATATAAATGCATTCTTGTGGCCACTATTTGACTGATCTGCGTGACATGGAAAAGGGTGTGGAATAATCTGCCTGTTGTGTGCATAAGAATCCGTTTGTTGATTGAAGTTAAAGGCTGGCTGCTATGAACAATCCGGCAGCCAGGAATATCCAAGAGTTGGAAGCAAACAGAGGGCCTAAACTTGAATCTGCAGCAAATCTTAGGAAGGAAACAAAAGGGGGTTTTGCAGCACTACATTGTAGAATCAGGAAACCAATACCTCGTAAAAAAAAAACATTATGCTAACTGAAGAAACATTAAAAAATAAATACCTTTGTAAGTGTGAGCAAAAAATCCATCTCGTGGTAGTAAAATCCACTCCGGCAATAAGAATCCAAGAGGGCAAATACACATGCATATGCACATATGCACACACATGCACACATGCACATGCACTTGCACTTGAACATGCACAATACACATGCATACACATGCACATGCATGTGCACATGCACATGCATACACATGCGTAGTGTTCATGCACAAACACATGCAGAGAAAAACAACAACCCTCGGATTGTTCCAACCAACGAAAATCAACGGCCCATAAAAGGTGCACTCTAGAAATACTATTTAGTACACCTCAACGAATACAACAACGAAATCATAGAAAAACCATGTGAAAAAGCGTATAAAAATCTAAAAGTAACCCCCTGTTATTATGCTACATATTGAAGAAGAAAATAAAGAAGACAAAGCATTGGAATTGAATAAAAAATCAGAGTTAGAGATCTCAAAACCTGAGATTCTTCCAAAAAATGAATCGGATGCAATCTGTAGGGTTTCTGAGTCTTCAAGCCTTCGTTGCATCTTCTAAGCTTCACAACTTGCTTCTTGTTAGGGGAAACCCTGGTGTTGGAAATCCAGTAGTTGTATACCTTCTCTCGATCACCAACAGAAAGTTTGTCACTCCTATTTTTCCTTTTAAACATGGATCAAGGTCCACCAATTGCAGCTGCTCTCTTCTTGTCCAAAGCAGCATAAACAGCCTTTCTCTTTATGTTCAATGTCTTTGCAATACGAGACTTATTGTTGGAATTGTTGACAGCCATTAAAAGTGTAGATGATCTTGCATGAGTAATGTCATGATTCCTTCTTAGCTTGTTGCTTTGAAGACTGCTCTTAACATTATCAACAACATCCCCTCGACCGCCAAAAATTCTTTTGTGGCCCATGATGCCAATTTGAGGTAATCCTTGACCTGTTCTTGCTAATATCTCATCCCTATCATCTTGAAACAAATTTTTGCACACATTATGAATATTATCCAAAATATCTTTTGCCAATTTCTGTTTGGTTCTAGTGGCCAATCTATGAGGGGTTGCAGCTGATTCTTGTGCCAATCTTTCGGCTCTTCTTTTCCTTTGCATTCTTCTTTTGGCAGACATAATCTTCCTGCAAGCTGTATTTGGTGATAAACATTTGCAGTTAACACGAATGCAGTCACAACAAGTGTGTCCAACAGACCTTTCTGAAACCGAAATGGGAGATGAAACTCTTTTAACAGGCGAAATTGAAGGGGAAGGCAATCCTTCTCCTAAATCTGTTAATTCACTGGCAACGACAGCAGTGGATGGCACAAACTCTGGCACCCTTATATCTGGTATTTCAGACTCCAAATCGAAGCCCAGGTCCTTTGCCACCAGTTCTGGATCAGCATTTCCGAATTTTGCTTCAAATTCGGCAGCAAAACGTTCAACCAAATCCATCTCTTCTTGAAAAAAATAGGAAGAAGTGCATCTTCGAATGGGGAAGACGGATTTGGCGGGGTATCATCATTTTGAGAGGATGCTCTTGCCACGCCTGCGAAGGAATGGGCTGGATGACCGAGCACTTACAGGCACCAGCAAGTTTTTAGCAGTCACCAGTATATGCCAGGCATATGCCGGCATATACCTGGATATGCCCACATACCCACATAAACGAGGGTTTGCCCCCCTAGGGGCAACCCAAAAAAGCCTTGATGCTTATTCTGTTAACACAAAACATATTATACAAGTGTCCAAAATTAGCTATCTACTTGTCATACAAGTTAATAAATGTTTTATAGTGGATAGAATATAGTTATCATGTTGTTACTACCCTACCATAGTAGTTGATGCAATGTTGTGAATATAGGCTTATTTATCTATCCCAATGTGGTTACAACGCTAGCTATCCCTTAGACACACAAAGGGTCACAAAGTTTCTTATTGGTTGTCTTACACTAGCTATTCTTTAGACACAAAACGGGACAAAGTTCCTTAATGGAAGGTACGTCCATATACCTGGATCTGGATCTCACGCCACTGCAACAACGGGAAAGAAGCCAAGAGTTGGTCAAGATAAGAGAGATTCGACAAGCTGGAGGGGCTGCTGGTTTGGTTAATGGCAAGATGAAGGTATATGTGCCTCCTCGCGACAGCGATTCGGAGGCAAAGATTCCCACGAACAACATTTGCGTCGCCGCAGGCGAGAGCGGTCCAGGGGCATCAGGCCAGGCAGGCCAGGGAGGGGGCGGATTGAGGCCTTCCACCACTGCAGCACATCCATCAGGGTCCCGTGAGCAGGCTGCCCGAGTTATTCCAACCACGCCCGCGTCCTCGGGCACTCGAGATGGGTCCACACCCCCTTGATCGGCATAGGGAAAGTGTCTTCGCATTCTTTCCTGGAATTGTAGGGGCTTCCCCGTGGCGTAGAAGGGCGGGGCTTGAATGGGATCGCGGCAGACATGGACATCGTCTTCCTGCGGGGGAGACATGGGAGTATGAAGGGCATCGATTGCCGGACATTCGAGGATATCGGCATTTCTCACTTGCTAATGGCGCCATGGCGACGCGGGTGCGGTGGAGTGGCTTGCTACTTTAGGGGCGCTTTAGCATGCAAGATCACACTTCAGAAGTCTGATGCATTTAATCGCTACATGTGGGTAATGGTATTAGAGCCTGGTCATGTCCCATTGTTTCTTGCTAGCTGCTACATTCCCCATGCAGGCTCTAAGTTCTACCAGGTACATGATGCGGAACCACGATGTCCGGATGCCGTATAGGGATGCGTATGATGACATAGACCGCTATAGACAGCGGGGGCCAGTGTTTTTGCTTGGAGATTTCAATGCTCGTCTGGCGCGATTCGCGGTCGGTGACCTTCAAAGGTGGCGATAATGCTGATCCGCTTTGGCTTGAGACGGCCGCTATTCAAAGATACACGGCACTCCCGGGATATGGTGGCTAGACCATTTTAGCGGCGGCTGGTCCAGCTCTGCCGGGTTTTGACATGGTAATTTGTAATGGTATGCGGCGATGGCCACACTCGAGGGGTGTTACTTGCGGGAGTGATAGGCGGGATGGGGAGCTAGTGTGTTGGATTACCTTCTCGCGCCTCACAGCGGCACTTGACATGGTTACACACTTCTCCATTGGCACAAGCACGAGGGGGATGAGGAGGCTTTGTCGATCACTACCCGCTTTATGTCACGCTGAATTGGGAGCACTCAATAGTGGAGACACCGCAAAGGGGGCATGGAGGGTTACCGTACATCCCACGCTATCAAAAGCAGGGACAGTATAAATCTGTGTTGGTGCGGGAGTTCTGAGGGGTTTGATAGTTTCTACACACCGCAAGACAGTGTGCATGGTCGGTGAGGGCGCCGCTGCAGTGGCGCCGAGGCTTCCTTTGCGGTGAAGGGCCTCCAAGGAGGGACACCGCATTTTCCCGAGAACCCGTGGTTTGATGCTGATTGCAAGGCTCTAAAGAGCCACCGCTTTGGTCATAGATCCACAGCTTGCGCCCCAGCCCCGCAAGACTATAAGCTCTTCCTAAAAGCCAAGAAGAGGAGATACATGGCAGAAACCCGGAGCGCTGTTTGACATGCTTATGGCGGCGAGCCAAAAGCTTTTGGCGTAAGGTGTTATACAAAGAAGCGCCCGGTGGTGGTAATGTAAGTGTGGAGCAATGGATGCACCGCTTGCGGGGAGTTATATGACCCCCGGGAGCTAATGCCGGGGTCCCGGTCAGGTAGGAGAGGTGCTGCAGCTCACGCGGGGAGGATGTCCAGCCCGGGGTCTCGTGCATCCGGCGAATGGCAAGGCAAAGGATTTACAGGGGGCTGCAGGGCGAAATGTTGTTGAAGTGGGGTGGCCCATCTGTGGTAGGGCCCCGACGGTGATCATTAACCGTGCTCGAAATGAGGGCCTCCCCGTGAGTGGATGGTTAGTAAGGTTGTTCCCGTTCATAAAGCTGGTATCTGGATGAGCCGCTAATTACCGGATGATTATGGTAAGCTTCATTTGTTTGCAAAGCTCCTGGCAGGGGTGGTGGAGAAGAAACTCACTAAGTGGGCCGAGGAGGCAGGGGTGCGGGCAATTGGCCAGGCAGGCTTTCGCCCAGCTCACTCCACGACCGACCATATCTTCACTTTGAGAGTGTTGATCTAGGAAATCCCCAAATCAATAAAAAAAAAATATTGCTGCTTTGTAGATTTTAAGACTGCATATGATACCGTCCCCAGAGACATGTTGTGGCAGAGGTTGCAAGAATTGCGAGTTCCACAGGAGTTGCAGAATGTGGTGCACCAGCTTTATGATGGGATTTATGCTGCGCTGCCTTATGAAGATCGGCGGGTAGCTAGCACTATGGGAGTTAAGCAGGGCTGCCCGTTGTCTCCAACGCTTTTTGGGTTGTACATTGATAGCTTGGAGACGTGGATGCAGCACCATGGGGGAGCCGGGGTGCAATTATCTGATGCGACCTCTGTGGGCCAGTTACTATATGCGGATGATGTAGCTTTGCTAGCCCACACGGCCAGCAGTATGCAGCAGCATTTGGATGCCCTCAGTGGGTTCTGTGGGGCAACGGGAATGACAGTGAACTTGCACAAAACTAAGCTTCTCGCGATCCTGTCCTCGCAACACCCTATCCCGGAGTTATATTACAGGGGACAGGAAGTGGAGATGGTGCGGAGCTTCAAGTATCTGGGAATTGATTTCACTACTAACATGCTGTGGGATGAGTGTGTGGAGAGGAGAGCCAGTGCAGGCTGGAAGGCTTTATATGCAGTGCAAAACGCGTGTTGCCGGATAGATCTCTGTGACTGGGCGAGGAGAGCACACCTGTTTAGAGCTTTGGTCGAGCCGGTGCTGCTATATGGGGTGGAGGTTTGGGGCCCAGCAGTTAGCAAAAATACATGGGATAGGTTGGAAAGGGTGCAGAAAGCTTTCTTGACATATAGCTTGGGAGTGAAGGACACCGTACCGTATCAGATTTTGTTGTATGAGACGGGGTTCGCCTTTACAAAGATTCGCTATCTTGCAGCATCTTACTTGCTTCCATAAGGTGGATGGGATGGATGAACATCGCTTGCCCCACAGTATCGTTGTTGTTAACCGGAGGGCCCCCAAATGCTGAAGAGGGTATGGCACGAAAGCAATGTAAGGGATGGTTTAGGAGGTGGTCTATGGATTACCAACGGATGGTGGCACCGGCGCGATTCGATCTTGCGCAGAATGGGCAATTGGATCACGGGCTATGCTGCCACCCTATGGGATGCCTCTACTCTTGCAAAGCCCAAGACAGAGCACTATCACGCCAGATTAATCCCGCCTTGAGCATGGACCCCATCGGTGCTTGAAAGCACACATCTCGGTGAAGAAACGGAGAGCTATTGCTGCCATAAGGGCGGGTTCCCATTACCTCGAAATTGAAACAGTCGGGGGGGTGAATGGCGGGCACGCAGGATCCCCGGGAGGAAAGGATATGTCGGTGTTGTGAGATGCACGCGGATAGAGGATGAGCACCATGCCCTCCAAATGATTGCCAAAGATATGCCCATGTCCGAAAGCGGTGCACAGCGATCTTAGATGCTTCGACACACCGCTACATCGCCCACTTGCATCACCTATGGTAGCGCGGCTGGGAGCTTACATCCTGCAGATTTCGGCCGTCAGACTTGCTCTTCTGGGGCATCGTATTTGAGAGCCTACTGCTAGGGTTTTTCCTCCCAAGTGGGGGTTTTTTCATCCCGGTAGTAGGGTTCTACTGTACAGTTACATTGTTTGTTTTTGGTGTTGGGGTTTTTTGGCTTTTTTGCCTGTTCTCTGCATGTACCGTCTCATAGGCCTCTGGCCTCCGTGGACGTTAAAATAAACTTCCTTCCTTCCTTCCTTCCTTAATGGTTATCTCATAGTGGATGGATTATAGCCACTATTTTGTCACTAACTTGCCATGGTTTTGATGCAAATTTGTTAGTACAGGCTTATTTATCTATTGCAATATGGTCACACACTTGCTATTCTTTAGACATAAAATGGATCACAAAGTTTCTTATTGGTTGTTTTTATAGTGGATGGATTATAGCTACTATTTTGTCACTAGCTTGCCACAATGTTGATGCAACATTATACCTACAAGAAACTTATCGCGCCTATCGGCCGCCGCGAACGTTTCTCTTCCCCAACTCGTCTATACATGCTACAACATGCATAATTTGAACCTGCACTTTGTTGCCTTGCGTTCAGTGCCCGCACGATAGAAGAATATTGACCATAACGGGGTATCCAACCTAAGAGCATGCATATGGCCGCGATAAATTCCTCTTCACCATCTCGGATATACACGATAGAATGTGCAGGATTTGAACATGCATTGTTTCACCGCGCATTCGATGCCTGCACGATAGAAAGATGCTAGACATAATGACTATAGGATTCCCACGAACATAGAACATTCCGGCCACAAATATACCAAGGTCTTAATGATGTATCATGTTAATAAATAAAACATTGGAGTAGTACCCCCACCACAATGTCATAAATCTAATTCATTTTAGCAACAAAAGTTGAGAAATCCATAGACTGAGTCTCGGATATCTGTAATAAGTAGCAAATAGCGACCGATGCTCTCAAAACGTCTCCATAGTGACTTGATACCCAAATTGAAGCTATGAAAGATATGGTACCCATTCAATTGAGAGCCAACGTTTTGAGCAACAAACTTTAGAGAGTGAGACCAAGTCCAAATCCAATTACAGAGTACTCTTCTTTCTAATACTTATGCATGTTGTTAAGTTGTTAAAAATGTAGCCATAAGTACGATCTCAAGTGAACTTAAAAAATGCAAATGATTATCAAACTTTTTGCCTCCATTTTCATAATTTTTGCACATTGAAAAGCCATGAAGAAAGAAGCTTGAATTCCATTTTTTGCTTGAAACAGGGGGGACGAAGGGTGGCACTGATGGCAAGGTCCGCGATGGCATTCGTTGACGGTAATCCAGTTCAATGGGAGCAGAAAGGGGCGAAGATTTAAGGATTTGAAGGCCGGAGTGGCCCTCTAGATAAGTTCAAAATAAATAGGTTGAAAAAAGCAATGGGAACCTAAAAAGGAGATACCATCACCCAAAGATCCCTCGAGTTACAATAGCTTCCGGTGCCCGACCATGGCGCCGTCATAGCTAGACCCAACAGCAAATCGACAATTTCTTCCAGAAAGTTTCCAGATTCGACCTGCTTAGACGAAGAATGGGATTCTAGCCCGAAATTTTTTGCGTTTACTCTAAACCAAAGCGACTGTTAGCTTCGGGCTAACAAATAAATGATTTGTTTTGTGGGTCGTGAAACCAATGCATTGAAAACGATGATGTCTCTAAGATTCATCAATGGAAACAAAAAAAAATAGAGTCTTCAATTTATTAGTTCTAGAGGCGGGCCGAAACGACGATTACCGGCTTGATGCGGTGCATCTCAAATTGCCCTTGATTGCTCGCTTTTCGGTGCTTCAATGTGGTCCAATTTGTATCTTGTGGGGCGGTTTGATTACCCAAAAGGCGTTTTTGCCTTTCAATCAAGCAAATCCAAGCATGTTTGCGTTTGAATGAGAGCCTATTAACAAACATCAAGATCTTCAACATCAAGATCTTTGCTTTTTTGCACAAGTAATACAGCCTATATGGGTGCTGATTTGCAGTCTTCAACTCTCCCTGATACTCCCCTGTTTTAGGCCTAATGTTTCCCTTATTTTCTGCCACAAGTGATTGTTCTACCTTTGAGTTCAACAACTCAACCTTTGAAGTAGAAAGATGGCTGAAGCATCGATGTATCGAAGATCAACGCTCCCGGAAAAACCAAGTAGATTCAATTTTGCTCTTATTTTTGGATTGTGCTATCTCAATGACGGCATAGAATAGAAGCTACATTAATCAATTATTATATCATATAATGCCCACCAGTAGGTACTGTAAGATGGGATGCAGCTTAGTCACTTATCTTACATCCCATTATTCAAGTAAATCGGGATTCGGAAGCACCATCATATTTCAAGAGAACGTGGGATCTAAGACAGCGCTCCACTAAGCCACCGAGAAGGCACCGGCATTGCTCACACACCGGCATTGTTTGTCATTGTTAGTGACAAAAATCACAAAAGAGTATGTTCAAAGAAAAATCTCAACCGCATTCATCTCGACCAGGTCATAGGTTCCCGGAACTAAGTCTTCTGTTTCTCCTTCGTCCTCATCTTCCCCGGGACCCCCTCGAGTCTACATCTTCAGTTCCACAATTTGTAGCTGCTGCAGATCTTTGCATGTCATGGTTGCATAAAGCCCCTCAAAATTTAACATCCGCAAACATTTAACATCTAAACATCGAACACGTAAAGCAAATTTAAATTTATATTTTTATCGAGTTCTAAGCTCAAATTAGCGGAAAGCCCTACCTTGAGACCGATGTTGATCTCTGCGTTGGAAGCAAGATGCTCGGCCATTTTTTCCAAGAAAACGGCCGATTTGAGAGTGAAGAGTCGGAAAATTCACGATACCCATCTCTAAAACCAAAAGCTTCGGAGCGATCGCCTTTTAGATAGTAGATCGGAGCAGCAGAAATGGGGCAGTCGGCTGTATTCAGGGGCACACAGGTTTCTTCAACGGCACGCAAGTTTCTTCTTAATCTGGCCGCACACTCGGATCGCATGATATGTCACACACACGTTTGATTTATATAGTTTTATAGTTTTACAAGAATTAGCGCCCATTGAGGTAATTGTAATAGTTTTTTTTTTTTTTTTTTTTTTTTTTGGATTGTGGAGTTAAGTGTTTATTGCAACTCTGGGAATTGAACCCGGATGTGACCATTGTTGCGTTGCCGATGGTGTAGAAAAAGCATCAATGACATAAGTCATGGGTGCTCCGCCTACATCATCGGCGTGGAGTGGAATGGAGGTTTTATTTTGTCAAGTGTTAGTCCTAAACAACTATTGAATGTTGTTGAATAGGCTGGGCGCAGTGGAAGTTGGCGTCTATGGATTGTCCAAGGTCGGTTATCTGGTTGGTGGAAGAAGTCCACTCGAGATATAGGATGGATGCTGCCGTTGTGTTGTGATTGATCTGTGAGTAGTTTGACAGTGACGAATTTGTTGTGGGTTTCACATATCATTACCCTCGTGTTTTTTACTAAGCCTCTTTCTCTGTCTAGTGTTTTTGTTAAATGGCATATTGTGTTAGGTTTTAGCTGGAGTTCATGTTGTGGGAGTGCTGGGTGCTTGTAGCCATTAAGGAAGTCGATTGTTGCCATTGGATGGTCTTCTATAGTTTGGTCATTTTCTGTGAGTCTGTCAACGCTGAAGTAGAGCTTTGGAAGTCCAGGTAACATTTGTAGAATGTAATTGTTGAATGCATCAACAATGATATTTCTTGGAGATAAGAAAGCTCTTTTTTTACAAAGATCAGGGTTGCTAAGTATGTATTTATCGTAAAGGAAGGTGATAGCATCTGTGATGTCGATGGTTGTTTTGAATAATGTTAGTGGAATGTCTTCAAGTAAGGTGCCTTCACCAATGGCGTCAACGAAATGTATGAGTTCTGTGTCGGTGGCATTTCTTATGGGTTCATTAAGATGCATCACTTCAAAATGATTCCATAGAGGAGATGATCTAATGGATGCATTTATTGTTGCAGTTTTGCCTGCTTGTTTAACAATGGGAGCAATTTGTCTGAAGTCGCCTGCTGCAATGAATAATTTGCCTCCAAATGGCAAAGGTTGATCCATTAGTTTTTGAAGAAGTATGTCTACTGCTTCTATGACAGCCCTGTTGGCCATAGGGAATTCGTCCCATATAATAGCTGTTGCTTCTTTAATTAATAATGCTCTTGGAGAATGTAAGTCAAGGAGTGAATGTAAATTAATATTATTCTCTACTACAGGTATTTGGAAGAGAGAATGTGCAGTTCTTCCGCCGGTGTATAGCAATGATGCTAGCGCTGTTGTTGCACATGGAAGAATTATTTGGCCTAATCCTCGTATATGAAGCGAGAAGGCATCAAGCACATATGTTTTTCCAGTGCCTGCCTTCCCGTAAATGAATAGGGGTCTATGTTCATAGTTGCTATGAAGTAGATTTTGCATGTGGTTATAGATTTGTGTTTGGTTTGTTTTCATGGTTTGTAGCATGATTGAGCTCTTAGCAGAGTATTCTTCATGATGTGGGAATTTTGCATATTCGTTTTGGACCTCTCTGCATGGTACAGTGCAGACTGGTAAACCGAATGCTGCGATATTAGTTGCATGTTGCAGTAGGATGTTATTAATAGCGAGGAGAGCTTCGTTGCTTGCAATGGATTGATCTGCGTGGTATTGATCAAGAAAGTCAGTTGTCATTTGTTGTTGGAATGTTTGCCATAATTCTAAAGCTGGTCCACCATCGAGTATTAAGAGTGTGAAGAGGAATCGAAGCTGTGATGGAGTCTGCAGACATGATATTGCTTCTTCCATTGTTTTAATTGCTTCCGTTGCTGGTGCAATGAGTCCCATTGCTTGAGCAGTTTCTTGATAAGTTGTGTAGTGTTGATTCTCATGTGTCTTCAAGTCATCCCAAGTTCGTGCTGCTTTGTGCAATAGAATGGTTCTAAGGTAGAATGGTTCTCCGAGTTTTGGAAGTAATAAGCGAATTCTACAAAATCAATTGTCCCCTTGATCGTTTATGAACGATGTTGCGTGTTGCGCCTGGAAATTCTTGTTCTAGATAATCAAATGGTTGCAATGAGACGTTTGCTTTATAAGGAGTGAAGGTGCAATATTCGTTATAGTCAATATAAGTCATTGTGTCAAATTCGGGAGCGAGTGGACGCAAGAAGTACCTGTCGAGTGTGGAAATTCCGGTATTTATTGTAGACAATTTTCCAAATTGAGGTCTGTTTTGTCCCTTAAGGTGTAGAGGGAGACATTTTACGGATGGATGTTTTTCAGTCATATGATATGACATAATTCTCCATCCAGCCTCCATGGATGATAGATAACGTGCGGAGATATAATCCTGGATTTCAGTTGTTTGGTGGGATTGAGATGCTTGATTTTGGTCTATGGTTTGAGATCTTTGAATAGTGGTAGGTTGTGTTGTTGAAGTAGATGGTATTTTATTGTCAATATGGAAGCGAGTTGTATCGAAGCCCTTATAGATGTACCCGTAAAGGTATGCGAATATGTGGACTGTTGATGCGATATCTGCATATATGTGGCAATCCATTTCTTGTAGCAAGAATGGAATGTATGGTACAACATTAATATCTGCTTCTGTTCGTCTTCTATATTGAACATAGCCTTTTTCGTCGATGTACGTTGTTGGATTTATTGGCTTTGGATATTGATAGCAACATTTGTTGTTATCTTTTAGACATCGCGTTGTATGTCTATGAATCATGTATTTTTCAACTTTTGCTCGGAGCACTGGATCTGCTTGGTCAATCATGTTGATTGGAATGTCATGTTGAGTTTTGACTACAATGTGTCCGTGTGGCAATCCACGTTTTTGGAATTCTATCACATGCATCATATAGGATATTGGACCTAAGTATCTTCGAATGATAGACTTAACATATTGAACTCGTTCATGGCATGCACGTATAACGATAATTGGTATATCTGATGCATTTTGTCCAGGTGCTAATTTTGATTTTATTTCTGGCCATGCTGGGTTTGTGGTCATTGTTATGAATAATGTGGGTTTCCCTTTTGCTCTTGCAAGTGCAAGGGCATCGGCTATTTGTACGGTGCACCATCGTTTACATCCTAGAAAAGAAGCAGGTAATACTCCGTGTCGTGTTTCATTCTCTTCATCGTCAATGAAATCTTCTTCATGCTGTGTTAAGTTACGTCTATAGCCTTCTGTTGCAATATAATTAAGGCGTTCTTCTTCAACTCTTGAGTACATGTCCACAAGGTATTCATTGCAGAGTCTACCTAAGAGCAAGAAACGAGGTTCATGGAGTAATCTTGTTCGATACCAATCTATTTGAGACATATTATGTTCATTATGTGGGTGCCAACCTGGAGTTCCGTGTGGGAAAAATAGTGGGTATTGAAGTGTTTCATATAGTGGGTCAAGAATACTTATGAATACTGGCTTATGCTCGCTTTGCATCCAGATTGCTGCGGTTCTTGGTTTGATTGTGACACTATTATTTGCATGTATGATGCCCGCAACTTCATCTGTTGCCGTTGAGTCTGCGAGTGTGAGTGTTAGAGGTGTAGGGCGTAATTCTTTAACTGCTCGTAATTGTTTAGCATATGGGTTAATAGTGTTTAATGTTGTAGCAACTTGCATTATCCAAGTAACTGGTATTTCTCTCTCATTAGCAATTGCGTATCGATACGTATCATCATATACATACCAGTGCAAAGTACTGCTTGAATCAGTGGCAGATAGAAGACGACGATAGGTTCGACCCATGATTGTGAGTGCTGAAGGGGTTTTTAGGGTTACAAAGTCACCCTTGATACCTAATGCAGTGAAGCAAAATAGGTTATTGATGACACGAGAATTTGTGGCAAATTTCTGTGTTGAATATAGTATCTGTAGGTTGTGTGGTAGTTGATCAAGGCTCGAAAGTAACCGGCGGCCGTTGTTACAACAGAAAGTGGAAGACTCAGTGTTTAAAAGTTCAAGATGACATAGTTGGCATATTTTACTCCATTTTAGAGGTTGATGATCTATAGGTATGCAACGTTGTTGCATATGTTTGAATTGGTTTTCCCAATGCGTACGTGCAGTGATGGATGTAGATGGTGTCGGCATTGAAGGGTTCATAAGTTTTGTATTGTTTTCCATGGAGATTGGATTTGGAATCACAATCTCCATGGACGTCAAGCGAGGATCATCTAAAGGATCATTACTATATGCAATAGTAGAAGTTGGAGATATTGGTATGGTTGCCAATTGATTGTTGGATGTTGGGGTCTCAAGGCTTAATGATAGATTGAGTTTCTGCTTTTTCCGAGCTTGATAATTTCGCTGTGACTCACGACGTCGAAGAGTTTGTCTTATTTGAAGATCATTGAGATCCTCGGGATTTGGTCGAGGTAACCTAGTAAATAGACAATTCCTTGAAACGTAAGCCGAGGACATTATCTATCAATATTATGTGTATTGAAATAACACGAATGCAAATAGAATTGTTAGTAGCATGTATACATAACCAAATGATACATCATTTTTTTATTACCGAAGGGAATGCTAAGGAATTTATAGGATTCTAATTGGAAAAGGTGTATGGGAATAGGATGTAATAGAAATTAGAAGAATGTATGTGGATGTTTAGAAAACGCAGGGGAATTCTAGTATAATGATTTTGAATCTAGGTAAGTTCTTGAAGAGAAGTGTAAGGAATCTATAGGATTTTCATGGAAGAAACCATATGAGATGGATACCGTTTTATTATGTGGAGGAATTTCAATGGAAGTATGGAAATACAGAATTCTATTTAGTTATCTGATGTTGACATGTGTCGTGATTTGGTAATATAAACTAGATGAAAGTATTTTTGATTAGCAGTTCATGGAAACGGCACAAAAAACTAAGCAATCTAGAAGAACATCAATGGGGTCTTAAACAATGCGAGTTCAAATATGGAAGTGTTAGGAAATTTAGTTTAATGACAGAAATTTAGAGTATGTGTATGGAATATTACATACAGGTTAATATTCGTAAGGGTAAGTGCGTTTAAGAGAAATGAACTAAAAAATTAATCAAGGTAGAAGCATGTTAAGATTGTTATATGATTAATACATTTCTTTCTGAAGACTTTATCCAAGCAATGGTTTGATTATAAATTAACTACATTTTATCTGTTGTTGAAACCTTTCATAATTTGACTCTATGTAATTTGGCAATGTGCTTTGATAATCAAATGAAGTCTTAATGGAATTTTAGCAAAATGATACTATCGAAGTTGGACGATATAGCTAGCTCTAAGAACATTACTAAATAGGGTGTGTAGCAATATTTCAATTTGGACGTGTTATTTACGTAATAATATGATGGAAATTGAATGGCCTAGGTTAGATGAAAACATTCTTTGGTAAGAATGTTAAATGAAATTGACATTAATGTAGACTACGAAAATATTCAAGTAGTCGACTAAATTAAAGAATGTTTAATTCACATGTGATTTGGACTCACCGTGGTCGGCTCCTTTTTTTTGTTGATGCTTGACACAATTGTGTATGATTGTCGATTGCTTTGATTTGTGCTGGGTTTGTGTATCTACTGCATCAGAATTATACATGAATTTAATGTTTATTACTTGTATATATTTGAGATTTCAAATGTTGAATGCATACCCTGCATTATTTTGTCTTTGAATCGGATCAAAGGACTCATTAGCTCCTTTGTTGTATAAGCTGACTGGATTCAACTGTGCAAAATTCACTGGTGAGTTAGTGTCAATGTTATATTTTTTCGCATTGGTAAACAGCATGTAGAGTACTAACCTCGTGTTCTTTGCTAGTATCTGCTATTTGAGAAAGAGTAGGCTCTTTGGATACACTGCAATGGTACGAATAATAAATAATTAGTTACGCAGGAATCCTATATTATTGTAGTATCATCTGTAAGTCATATTGAAGTAGTGTAGGAGAGTTAGTACATGACACGATTTATGGCATTAATTCCTTTCGTGTAAACATGACTGAGAGAAGAATATCCTGTCGTTGCATTAATTGTAGATAATTATCTGTTTCTTTACCATGCCTGTGACAGGGGGGCCACAGAGGGTCGGATAATATACTCTAGCCTTCTTTACTCTACATCATAAATGAAGAAACACGAGGACAGCATGGGCGGAATTTTAAAACAAATTGGCTCAGAAATAGAATATAGGCAGAGTTCTACGATGCCCAACTAAATTTGATACTAACCTGCAGAATGTCATTTTGTTCATTTCTGGTTGGTCTTCAGTGGTTTTTGGTCTCAAACGTGATTTTTTATGCTGGCTGTATCACAAACATATATGATTTCAATCGATATTATTTGCTACATAGGCTATGTTTACAAATTTCAGAACATACTTTGAAAAATTGATTGTGTGCTCTGAGGCGACAGGTTGAACGGAGCCCTTATTGAAAGAGTCCTGTCCCTGCTGTTTCGTTTGTTGCATCTGTAAAGAAGTGTAGTTATTGAGTCGTTTGTTATCAAGCTTAATAGCAAGAAAAATCGACATGTAACCTGAGTCTTTTTGTGCATGATGGCGCTGATTTGTTGTTCCCAACGAGAGATTTGAGCGAGGCGGCAATATGTTGGTGTGGTAATAAGCCAGCAGGAAGATCAAATGAGAGTATTTTGTATTTGAGTTGCCGACATATAGTGTCTATCAGAGTTGGAGACACGTTTTATTTTCACGCCACAGCTGGCATTATATTAGCTGCGTTGCAATATAGAATGTTTGTTGTGAGTAACTTATTGACTTTTGACTATCTAGAATTTGGCAAATTTACTGGAATACCGAGCTCAAATGTTTGATAGATTAACAGTTCATGATTGTAATTGTTCTCGGATTGTGTAAATAGTTAGTCATTCTGCTAGGTTCGAATATACAATTGTAATGTAAGTTTGAGCGTTTACAAATTTATGGATAGCAGGAAGACTTGATAAATTAGTTACGCGAGCACTGCACTTTCAGAAACTATAAATATTATTACGTACATCACAAAAGCGTTCTTCTAGTTACATGGAAGACAAATACATAGTACTGTTATGTACATAATCTAAGCGTTCTTCTAGTTACGTTGAAGACAAATAGATAGCACGTCTTGGAGTGGACGACACTGGGAGACAATGTCAAGCAATTGTCTCAGACGTTAGACCTGCCGTCGTTGGCAGGCATCCGTTACATTACTCTCTATGTCCATAATTCTGAGGCATCTCTGCAACTTCTTGATATTTGTAATGACATGCTCCAACTGAATAAATACATAGTGCAAGCTGGACTCTATATTGTGGTCACCCTTGAAGTACTGCTCAGAGAGCTCATTTAGATCAAGGCATAAGTAACCGACTGTGTTTGCTAAACTGTCTGTCCGCAGGCGTGCAACTTGGATGGGTGTCGAGGCCATTTCAAAAGGCAGGATGTCAAATCGTGGAAGGTCAACAGCTCTTTTGTGGCCAGCTTCTGGTTGATGTGCAGCTCCTGTATCTGCATGTAAGAAAATGTTGCAAATTAGACGGATATTTCCAAGAATTCAATACTACCCGTCGGATTAAAACCTGTAGTTTCCATGGCGACGTCTGGACCATCTTCTCTGGTTGGAGCCGGAAGCCTTGATTCTGTATTCGCCATTGACACTGATGTCGTATTGTTTGGAATTGAAAGACGTGTAGAGATATTTATATACTCATTTTAGAAGTTCATTTTAGAAGTAGGTTGTCGATTGGTTATTTTCGTTGGACATCATGTGAATTTTGCAAAAGACAACACGTTAAGCTTGCACATGCACCAGCACCACTTATCACAATGCCATTTGAAAACGTGTACAGATTTTGATGAGGCATTTTTTTGTCTCTTTTCGTAATAGGTAATTATAAGATTTATCAGTTTGGGTGGGTCCTTGCACTTTCATTGACAATATTTCTTTAATGATTTGTCGTGTCTTGCCATGTTAATTGTAGTAAAAATTTGTGTTCATTGCTGATAATTGCCGTAACATAAATCTGTAATTACACTGGAATATGTTGTTGTTGCTGATTTTTAAGCTTGCGAAGCATAAGAGATTTACATTTGGTTGGTTGCTGAAGAATATTAATCAGATTGTGAATCAAGTCTCTGTAGTTTAGCACCGCTGTATCAGAGTACCTCATGTTATAGTTAACATTCAGCTATGCTACATCCTTTTGAGAAACCAAGGAATGTGCTCTCCTGTTTTGGTATGGACATACCTGCAGTAACATGAATGCATGAATCCATACCACATTGCAAATAGCATTCTGATTTATTATTTGGATGCGTATATATTCATCTATTGTCAACTCTCAGAAGCAATTCATTTCCTATTGTATTTCTATACAAACATACGGAGTGAACTATGTACTTTATGAGAACAATCTCCAAGCAAATTCCTGTCAAAAATAACTCATCAGCATTTTTCTTATTGCAGTTATATTGATACATTGTTGGAATGAAAGTGGTTCACAAACAAAACCGCAATATTGTCGTGTTCTTCTTCTCTGACCCGAAGAAGCCCACATCTGACTTTAATCTTCCATATTCATATCAGCATTCTTTCCATTTCAATTTGCACTCTTCGATATTGCATTGCAGTCTACTTTCTCATGATGTTTCTCAACAGTCGTACCTTTAGTTCTACAAACAGGAAAATTTGTTGAATTAGAAACATTTTCATGAGAAGAAAGCAACTATAAACTGTTAACCTTTCATACATTTCATGTTGCTTACTTAAGAGTTTCTATTTGTTTCAACAACAGTCTGCATTCTCCAGCCCAATCCACTGGAAGTACTTGTCGAATAGTTGCTCTGCGTCTTGTTTGATTCATGTATAGTGTTTCGATGACAGCCAAGCGGAATAACTTTGGTATCCAGGTTGCCTTCCGCAATTGACCCCGATACATTTTGCCATCCATGTCCTATAAAAGCGTATCATGAAGTCATCATCACTCTTTCAGAAGAATTACAATTACAGTCTATTGAAAACCTGGGATCTAAGTTTGCATAGCTCATCTGCAGTTTGCCCTAGGATCTCCTCGGCTTCTTCATTAAACGCAGTGACTGATATCTCTCCACTCCAGTCTGATAGCCTTGCAAATAGTACATATCTACAATATAGAAGCACGTTAGTTTACCTGAGTCATAATCAGATCAAAAAATCTTGCTTACCTTTTACGAGTTGAAACAGTTCGTTGGCAAGCTTGACACCAGGGACCATCATTTTGTTTGCTTATCTTCTTTGTACACATTTCACAAGCGTCATACCATAGACACTGCTCTGGATCAATGTAGCTGACTGATGCGTTCACATTGAAGTATATAGGCTTCATAAAAATCAAGCAAATCTTTATCAATAAGTAATATCTACGATTATGCTTAGCAAGCAAAATGAATCACTTTCTTACCTTTTCACTGTTGATATCAGACAACATAACATCACGTAGAAAAGCGCGATCAGAATATATTGTTTTCGGATCTGTTATTATATGATGGTGACTTAGGCCAACACCAATAGGTATGCATGTGACATTCTTCCCACAATCATTATACCTGCATGCAATAGAATACAAAATTACCACATCATTCTTACCAAGCCATCAAATCATCTACTTTAATCTTTACCATGAACGTAAAGATTTAGCTGCAGAAGTCTCTGGGTTTATCTCCATTATCGTGTCATTTGTGGCAGACAACGACAACCCTGTTTGTCAGAACCTCAATATACATCTCTTCTAGTCATAACATAAGTAATCATGATTTAAACACAAACCTAAAAACTCGGTTACTCGGACTGCTGTTAATTTAATTATAGGAGCTTCATCAACGAGCTTTAATAACAACTCTCCTTCCTTTAACGCAAGGTCTCCCCATAAGCTAACTCTCACACTCTTATTGCTGCACATATACCTTTGTATTTCAATTTCATTTTGTCTAATGCATTCAAGCTACAACAAATCTAAACATACCTTTCATCTTCAATGATAATTTCGCGCTTAGATACCTCTTCGCCGTCCAATTTCCTTCGGATACTTGTCCCACATGACACACTACGAACAATTCCTATAACATCTACATGTGTAAAATCATTTATATTCATCGTTATATTGCCTTACCAATACCTGGTACAACATCTGAATATGTGCCTATACTGATGCAACAAAAGTACATACCAATGAGTGTCCGTGTGCCTATGTGTGCCGCCAGCTCTACTATTGGAACAAAATTCCCCACTGCTTCACAAGTTCCAGAAATCCCAGCATCTTTCTCTACACTTTGCTCTACGAAGGAATTACTGTTCAGAATGACTTCATAATCATTGTTGACTCTAGAGTACTTTCTGTTTGCAGGATGCACCTTGCCTCTTGAAATATAGTAAATCTGCATGTGCATCAAGCAACAATATGAAATAGATAGTATAAATCTGCACGTGCATCAAGCAACAATAACGATGAATTACAAATCCACTCTATAGTAGCATGTCACAGTTCGTCTTACCTCACCCGGCTTAAACACATCAAAGAACATAGTGGCTGCATCGTCAAACATACAAACCTGAATTTCTGTACTCTGCAATAAAATCAACATTCTTCCACAATTGTTAAAGTCCTACATGCATACATGGCAAAAAATTAACAGAAATAACATACGGCCTCACCAATTAGCTCAATATGAAAAACATGCCCTGCACCACGAGCATTCCTATATGATCTGAGCGCTCCTTTCCTTGTCACACGACCCTTGATTGTCCAACCCATTTCATACGGAGTCAGGTCTGCTATAGGTAAAATTCGTGTACTGGTTAAACACTCACGTCTCCCTTTTGCATGCTCACCCCTTTTCTTCACACATGTGGTCAGAGCCAAGTGCTCCTCTTCCCTTCTTACTTCCGACTATCGACTCTTTTCCTCGCCCATACCTATTCAAGATTTAACCACAGTAAACAAAAAGCATCCAATTCATATGATTTTCGCTTTTACCTTCATAAATCTTGGAAGGGGCCTCTCCCACTGATTCCTCTTCCTTCTTCACCTGCGGTTGCCGACTGTCCTCCTCGCCCATACCTACTCAGCGTTTAATTACAGCCAGAGAAAAACCCAAACTGTCCCGTCTTACCTGACGCCGTCTTGCCCCCTGCACTCTCGTCTGCAATTGATTCGCTCAGAATTTATTAAAAACAAACAACAAATCCACCCTCCCCTTACCTCCCGCTCCTTCTCCCCTCGCTTCCATCGCTTCTAGATTACCTTCCCCAAACTACGGCAGCTCGAAGCAAAGCGCAAATACGGGTATTCCCGGAAAACAAAAAGACCCGGAAAAACCAGTCTAATATACGTAGATAATTCCAAAATTTTTTTTTTCCTAGTAATCTTATATTTAGTTAGATATCATTTTTTAAAGGACAGGTGGCATGCTCACTGTTAGTCCTGTGCCTCCTGGTACAGGACTATTTATGCATACAACGGACCAGGTCAAGCTCAAGGATCCTCAGTCAGCCACGGGTCAGCCATCAAAGGCTCAGCAGAAGCCCAAGCAGCAGACCACGCAGTCAAAGCCTTTGGCCGTCAACAAGAGGCGCCGCTCAGACAAGTGACGAACCGTCACCGCCCGCGTCAGCGTCAGCGTGATTCTAGGCACTTCAAGAGGCACCGCCAACATTCCTGCAAATCAGGCCTCCTTCCAGGAGTCGGCACCGAGATCAGTCAGAGTGTCTATATTGGGCCCAAGGCCATTGTACTATATATATGAGTAGAGCTAGCACATGAGTTTTTAGATGAGTTTTGAGTCTTGTCTCCTTTCAGTTTTCTCTCTATTGCGAGAGTTCATGTATTTTCATCATTGATATCAAGGAAGCTTATCATCTTTCTCTCATTTGTTCTGTTTTCTTCTTCTACTTCTCTTCTTGCAAATCCCGCGTGACATAGTCCCCCGGACTCTCCTGTTAGATCCACGGGTCCTCTGGAGGGCCCAAACACCGCCCATTGCGGTCTGATTCTATCCTACTTTCTTCTGTCGCCATGTCTGTACGTAATTTCACGCCAGAAGAACTCCTTTCTCAGACGGCCTCTCGCTTGGAGCGCCATCGGGCCGTTGAAACCGTTTCATGACATGTATGGAACCGCTATGACATAGAGGGAGGCCATCTTCTGTTTAGGGCTCCGGTCGGCGCCACCAACCCCTCGTGTCTGTCTCGTCGGTTCCCCGCCCCAAGCGTGCAAACATTGCTCACAACCTCGGTCCCCTCATCACTATCCCGAGAGCCTTTATCAGGCTCAACCTTCTCAACCGTACTTTCCTTACCCTGAACATGCCTACATCCATCATTCTTGAGGCCATCGCCTCTTTTCCTTCACAACCATCATCTCCCCGGGGCACCACGGCTATCCACCGTCTCGCTTTGCGCCTACCGGGGAATATCCTTTCCCCGTTTCCCCTTTTGCCCTTCCTGTTTACAACCTTACGGATCTCAAAACCAATGCTCCGGCTACTTGGTTTCTCAACCACCGTCACCCCTTCGCCGGGGTCCTTGGGCACCATGCCACATCCAACTCAACCTCAATATCCTCACTATCTTTATTCTGTCCGGCCGGCACTTTCACATCTACCTTTCGGACTACGGCCCGGCTTATCCCACCTTTGGCAACACGAAGGCAAGCCCATTTGGACCAAAGTGCTCGGGCCCCACATGGAAGAATTTGAGGGCTCTAGCTGTCCTAAATGGTCATCGCCAACCTCAACTAAAATTCCACATCTTTTCCACCACCTGCGTGGCTCTCCTCATCAATGGCTCATGTCCAACAAAAGCCATTGGAAACAAAACTGGTCCGAAATGAGAACTGCTTTTCTGTCTCATTATGGAACCACGGATGATGATCAACTTCATCTCAAGCAACTCAATGAACTTCAACAAAAGCCCGCAGTGCGCGGGATTTTTGCGGATCGACTTCACGATACGCTAAGTAAGCTCAAAGGGAGTACCCACCACGAGCCAGTTTTGATGCGGTTTCTCCAAGGACTTCCTCCGGCTATTAGACTCATGGCTGAATACTGCGTCCCAAGACTTTGGAGCGAGGCTATCGTTGCTGTCAATCACTTTCAGTCAATGTTTCCTCCGTGGCTCTTCAAGAGCTCCCGTTCATTCCACAATCCGGTTCCTGGCGGTACATTCAGCCTCAACCACGCTAATCCACCGGTAGATCAAATCTGTGGTGCCATATTTGCAAATACCAAGGCCATTTGGCAAATGAGGTGCAACTCCACCAATGGCCACGCCTCATTGCAAGCGATGCAACATGTGCAATCATGCCACGGAAGAGTGCACTTTCGCACTCATCCCACACCGTTCGCAACAAAATGGTTTATCAAGTGCAAACCACACCTCGGCAACAATGCAGCACTATCGGCCACCACCACGCGGTGCACATGCGCAACTCTATCGACAGCAGGGGAACAACCAGGGGATCCAACCAAAATCCTCCTTTTGATCCTTCTAAAGCTTCGGTGTTATCAGCATCGAGAATGGGGTCATACCACCACGGCGTGTCCTCAACTTCCACAAGTTCAGTGCGACTTCGGCACCATCAAATCGGACCACATCGGTCCGCCTCACGGCTTACCAACTTCTGGATTGCTAATGGCAAACAAGGCGAGACGGGTTCTTAGAAGCCACCAAGAAGCGCCTCGGCAATCCGCTATCAACCCAGCTCCCGCCAAATCAACCTCGAGAATTTGGATCAACAAGCCACAAGAAATTTTTTGGGCACTTAATCCTCGATCCGGCCCGTCAAATTGGGTTGGTTTAGTTTCCGCCCGGAACCAAGGCATCCGTCCATGACCATTATTCAGATAGCGCACCCACGCGCTGCGGTTGACACCATTCATCCCGAAAAAAAGGTTCACTTTTTGAGGACGAAAAAAAGGTAAAACCAAAGCATTTTGAACCTCATGCAAAAAGCTTTCAGAAGGCGCTTTTATGGCAAATGTTCATGCCACCACTAGAGCTCAACAAAGACAAGATACCCCTTCAACATCTCAACCTCCGTATAGAGCGTATCCCAATATTCTTTGCGAGGTTGACACTCAAGGGTTAACATGCCCACGCACTCCAGCACCCGATGGGAACCAGTGAGATCCTTTTTCTCCGCCTCACAGGGCACTCAAGAGGAGCTAGCCAAGATCAAAATTCCTTTAAAGCGGCAGCCGACAAAACTACTGTCCTGCATATAAGGGACGGTTGCCACTCCCAAGCTATTTTGGTTGGGTGGCCTTCCTCACGCGGTGTACGCGGTGGGTAATGACAAGTCAACCATGTTCAAATAGCGGGGCCGGGTAGCGCGTTGGTCACCATCCGCGGGATGAAACTCCCGCGGCAATGCGCATGCACCCAACTCTTTACGTGCCCCATACTTGACATCAAATTGG